>CAJQUW010000155.1:0-36096 GCA_907163375.1 Prostheceraeus crozeri | reverse complement strand
ATCAAAAACGAGACCGCTATCACGCTCGTTAAATTTATCTATGTTTAATTTTAACCCTTTGGATATGAAAAATTTATCCAAGACTCGCAGTCTAGAACTTCGGTTGCAGGAGAGAGTGAGGGGGTATGTGAAACTCCAACCTCTCTACTATTTGACCAGTATGGTGGTCGAGTTTTGCATATTTTATTTTGAGATAGATGAGCGCCTTCATTCTAAAATTGACTAAATTTTTGAAGAGCACGCCAATCAAAGATGAATTTTGATGAAACCATTCTTCAAAGTCAGTAATGGTTTCTGAGGATTCCATCTGGTAGTTCCTCACTAAATTATTTATCGACACTTCAGAGAGTCGGATAGAGGAGGTACTGTTGGTATAACTATCGTCTCTGTGTGTATGTCGAAGTCTATGTGAAGATAGTTTAAAATAGGACTCAAAAGACTGAATGTATAACTCGCAAGAAAAGGAGACATCGTTAACAGAATCATCCCCACCTTCGGAGATTGATGCTGACTTAGGTCTACAAACACCTCGCTTGATGTGTTGGATGAGATTGCGCTTCCTCGTGAAGATGTGTCCACAGTCAGCACATTCCCGATCGTTGCATTCCCGCGACAATGTTGAGATGGAGTCGTGTTGTTATCCGACTCGCTCGAGATGGGACTGGTATCACCTGAAAGAGAAATCATTCTATCATCTCTGTTAAAGTCTCAGTGTATTGTTACAACCCACCTTCACTCAACAGCTCTAAACTTTCCTCGAGAAGGGAGGGTGTTGGTGATGAAGTTGATGCCTGAAATTGAGGAAGATGCTATTAGCCACACGTTTGAGGGAGATGACTGATGAATTCCTTAACTTACCATTTCAACGAAATTAAGTCAAAATCTGATACTTTGATAGTCAGAATGTAGTAATTGACTCAAACCAAAATAGGATACGTCAGCAACGTTAGATTATATTTGAGTGGAGAGAAAAGCTCACTTAGTGTTAATATATCTCAAATATGGAATGAAATCTAGTCTATTTTTCCTTTTATATACTCCCATACTCAACATTCATTGGATGTTCATTCTGATTGGTTGCTTGTTTATACTTAAGAATTAGGAAACATTTCAAAGTCATTATTCACAGTCAACATGACAAGCCCTCCAAAAACACCGAACACTACATTGGAGTTCTCTTCTCCATGCTCATCATCAAAGACGCTCGTTGCACCAAACGCTCCAACGAAGGAGAAGGTAGGGAAGGTGTACCGACTCGACAACATTAGAAAGTTGACATTACCAGCGGACGACGAAGAGGAGAGTGTATGTGAGAAGGACTGTCCCGACTTAACAGGCGTGAGGTGGAAGTATATGCAGTACGATACTGATGATGTGATGGAGATCACCAGCACCAAATTCCTACATCAATTATGGGAATGGTACACCCCTAATTCCCAACCACGAACTATGGCGGAGTGGGAATACATCGATAAAGTGAGGCTCGCGGTAGAAGAACGATTGAAGCAAGTGAACTGTTTTTGTGATCTGTGTGAAGTCAGACTCTGGGACGATATTGACGATGCAGACCTTTTGAAATACATGCCATCATAAATGTTTATTTCGTATTATCTTTGCTTTCATACTGACTTACTTGAATGGGGCTTCAGTGGATGATTTAGCCATGTATACTTTTTCATTTGGAAATAGTAGCACACTTAGTTTAACTTGCAAATCTTATAACATTTCATATAGGTGATAATGGTAGATGAAATAGTGTTAAATAAAATTAAGATACATGATTCTGGGATAGCAATCGACTGCGATCCATGTGTAAAGAGCTTGTTAGACTACGGAAGAGAGAAGTGTGTTATGTTGCGTGTGGCGCGTGAGTGTCCTCCCATTTCATTCCATTCATCAATTCGTCTCATTGATAGAGGCAGGTAGAACTCATGGTTCTCATAACGTATGCAATGGAAAGTTTTAGGCAACCTTCGACAGCTGGCTAAATGTCGCCCTGGCGCGAATGCATACTACGTTGAGACAGAGGCAATCACTTGCAAACATGACGCAGAGAGGTTTAACAAGATTGACCATTGCCGAATGTCTCTTGCGGTATACATAGCTACGGGTTTCACCGCCACCCTTTACAGGAACGCCCGTCGAAAGGAAGTATTACACTGAACTTCATTTGCAACGTTAAAGTTGTCTGATAGCAGATACAACTTTATGATTATATTTTTTATATTTGTGTGATAGATTCCGTCAGACCGAAGTCTGTCCAGAGCAAACCACGAGGAGGTACTATCACTTTTTGCTCCATGGTGGTCTCATAAAGACCGTTGGTTCGTTCACGTCGCATTTTTCAGAAAAATAGAAAGAAAATAGATGAAATTATATTCAAGTGATAGAGATGATATTAACTTACCATAAATTAACTTAATCGGTTCGTTGAACCTTCGATGGTGGTGGTTGAGGCAAGTATTTGGCCGGCAGTTTCCGCTTGCGGTGGCGCAATTCCTTGATGTCACCATCATTTTTTATTGAGAGGTGAAGGCAGCGCATCTCCGCCATCGCCCCATCGTAGCACTCGAATGTGGTGTCCAAGTCCTCACTCTCAAGGATGACGCTGTCGACGATTCTGCTCTTGATGACGGGAATGTGGAGCGTTGTTCGTCTCTCCTCTTTCTTCTGGCTCTCAGTCAGGCTAGCCTCTAGTTGTTTGATTTTTAACTTTGACACCTCTTCCTGAGCTTTTAGTGATTTTATGTACGTCGCCTGCTCTTCAACTCGTTTTTCGCTGGCAAGCGCCCTTTCGCGGAAAGGTTCCAAGTTAATTACTTGGGTCTTGAGGGCCCGAATCTCGGCTACCTGACCCTTCAGGTGGAAATTGTCGTCCCTAAGGGCCGAACATTCGTTTTTGTAACGAGTGAGCTCATCTTTTAATTTCGTGAGTGCATATTCCTGGCTCACTTTTGCGATCTGGTCATCCTTATTCCAGCTGTTCGTCTGCTGTTTAATCCCCTTCTTTACTGGGGAAGGTGCGATCACTTTCTTTTTCGGGTAAGACTGATTTGCCGGTTTTCCTATCTCTTCCGCGTTTTTAGTGATGACGACCTCCTCAGAATCGTAGTCATCTGAGCTGTCCAAATCGCTTAGTGGACCCTTCTCTTCTGCTGTCGATGAGGTAGTGACCGAAGCAGCAGGTTCCAAAATGGTTGCAATAGCCTCTTGTAGTGCTGCGTCTAGATCGACTGTTGCTTCGTTGAAGAAGGATGCGATCACTTTGCCGATGTCTGATGTCGTATAATTGCTAGCCTTCTTGATCGGACATTCGGCGTGGGCGATATAAAATGCCTCATGGTCCTTGCCTTTTAAAAATTTCAGGCAATGTCTGCAGCCGGAAATAGCGGCTCTTTCCTCGTGAAAGTGAGGAGTATTCTTGTACTTGTTAATGAGGCGTTTGAATTCGCCGCCTCTCTTGATCTCTCCACAAGAGCACTTTTTGAATAAAAATTTTGAGTTGCCTCCCATTATCTGTAGAAGGAAAAATAAAATGGAATTACTGACAAGCGACATTGGCAGTCATTTTTATAATCATACAGCTAAATCGTGAGATTGGTGGAAAGTGTCGAACTTTCGAATCCGTTACAGCCATTACTCAGAGGGGATCTTATCCCAACTCCAAGGCCTTGACCCACAAATCCAACCTCCCGTGGACAGAGCGTGCGGCATATCACTGTGTTGGTATCCGGACCCTGATTTTGACATAAAAACCAGTGGATTGTTTACAAATGTTGCAAATTCCAAGCCGAAGCTCGCCTCCCACAACTTTATAAATGTCTTAGTTGAATCCAGCAGGGTCGAAAACCCCAGAAAACCTCCAAAACTAGTGAATTTAAATTTTTCAACTTTTTAGCACTACTTATGAAATTTTATAAGTAGTCTGTCACTTATGGCAGGTCAATAGCGACCGAACCTTTTTTGAATTAAGTCAAACGGACTTGTAGAAGCAAAGTTACAAGCCTTTAAAGTTTTGGAGTCTTTTATGGCCTGGAGACGAAGGCCATCTCCTGACGAACCTCTAAGTCTGACGCCTTAGCTGATATCAGCAATGAAATTTTCTAAGTCGGTTTCATACAGAAACCCGGAATTTGGAATGTCCGAAGCTATCATCGGAGCTCAGAGAGACGACTTACCGTTGACAATCTCTCATCTTAATGACAAGTCTCTGTCGGTTCCCAGCTTATATAGTTTGTGGCGATCAGCTGATGACGTAATATCCATCATCGAAAAACTTAAAACGCTTCTATCGCCGATTCTAGAGGTCCGATTGAGCTGGAAATACACCATTTCCATGTAGAATTTGACGCTGAATCCAAATCTGTCCTCCGTTTTTCCATCCGATGCTTCGTTTTGGCTCTACAGCCCACAGCCATCGCAAAAATTCTTAACTCATTTTTTGGAAAAATGATGAAAAATTTTTTCTCTCCGATTGCTTTCAAATTCACCATATAGATGCAGAATTTGACGCTGATTCCAAATCTGAAATCCGTTTTGCTCTCCGATGCTCTGTTTTGGCGCTACAGCCCAAAACGTCCAAAATTCTAACTCTGTCGTTTTTCGCCAATCTCCCAAAATCTTAAATGGCGTCTCACATCTAAACGAAGACAGATATGAACAAGCCGTTTCTTTCAGTGAATTTGTCTCACTCTTAGCTTCCAAACGAGCTATTGCACGACTTTCTACAATCTCTAGAATCAAAATTGAAAGATCGGTGGCGGGAGGGGGACGTCAGCGAAAATTTTTTCTCTCCGATTGCTTTCAAATTCACCATACAGATGCAGAATTGTACGCTGATTCCAAATCTGAAATCCGTTTTGCTCTCCGATGCTTCGTTTTGGCTCTACAGCCCAAAACCAACCCAAATTCGCCGCTAACTCTGTCGCTTCTTCGAAAAATGTTGAAAATTTTTTCTCGCCGATTGAGCTGGAAATCACACCACAGACGCAGAATTGGACGCTGATTCCAAATCTGGTCTCAGATCTACCATTGGAGCAGCCGTTTAGACGCTAGAGCCCAAAACATCCCACATTCGCCGTTAACTCTGTCGTTTTTTGCCAATCTCCCAAATCTTAAATGGCGTCTCACATCTAAACGAAGACAGATATGAACAAGCCGTTTCTTTCACTGAATTTGTCTCACTCTTAGCTTTCAAACGAGCTATTGCACGATCTCTAGAACCAAAGTTGGAAGAACGCTGCCGAGGGGGGGGGACGTCCAATTTTGTTCACCCAACTTTTGACGAGAAACACGATGGGAGCGGCCTCGCAGCCTGGCCGGTACACCACGACAGAGAGCGCAACACGATCTCGCAACTCTCCGTGCCAGAGGGGGTGGAGTTCGGGTGTTCGCCGTTTTATTACTACTAAGATAAAATTTTCGAACAGGTTTGCAAACTGTTTACAGAAATTTCATTTCTTGAGAAATGGTTACCTAGTGTTGTGTTCCGCGATGCTTCGAAAAACTCTAACATTTCTTTTCACGCCTTTCCGTTCTCAAACCCGTAATTGTTGAAGAAGTGGCTTCATAACATTCAACGTAAGAACTTTACTCCCTCTAAGAATTCATCACGCGTATGCAGTGTTCATTTCACCGATGATGACTATAAAAAGGGCCGAAGTGTCATACAATTATTCTATAATTGCAGCTAGCTAACACTCTGGGCTCGGTTACTGTTCATTCTATTCGCGATCTTTGTGAACATCTGATTCAAGAGCGTGGTCACTCTTTTTCTCTGACTTACAAAACATCGCAGGATCACCTCGAGATCTTATTCAGCAAGATACGGCAGCGTGGTGGCTTCAACAATAATCCATCCGTGCAACAATTCAAAACCACGTTCAAGTCCCTCTTGATAAATAACTTAATAGAACCTTCGAGAAATGCCAATGTTATGGATGATGACACCAACAGCATCACGGACTTTCACCTCGACTTCAGGTCCTGGAAGCGGCAGGGTGGAATCCCTGAGTTGAAGTTGAGCTCAGATAATGAGGTAGATGATGACACTGAGTTCCGCTATTCTTGTTGGATGTCGAGTTTCCAGAACTGTGATTCTGACTGGAGACTAAATATCTTATTTTACGTTTCAGGCTATGTGGCGAAACGATACCAGCGCTTCCTAGACTGCTCTCAATGCGATGGTGCGTTGTTTGGGAGCGATGAAGACAGTATGAAGGACGCATCTTTCACCCGTTTGTTTTCAGCAAAGCAGAGAGGAGGCCTATCCACTCCAAGTCTCGCTGTATATAGTATTGTAAAAATGGCTGAAGTAGCTTTCCGCTCTCTTTTTCTGGGTGTTCACGATGTGACCCTCCTCCCCGCAGTCTCGAACATTGATTTGAAAATTGAACATTTTGTCCTGTAGAAAGTTGATGTAAAAACTTTATTTCCTACCCTTTTTGCAGACCACTTTTATGATCATGACTTTCATCAAGACTCTGATTATCTAACAAAACTTATCAGGCTGATCACGTCGAATTATATTAAAATTCACCTCTTTCGGTACGGTAAGATATATTTTGAACGTAATATCTTTAATTCAACAGTCACGTGAATTAAGTCATTCATCTATCACGTCAGCAGGCAATGAAGCTGATTCTCTTTAGAGGCAAATAAATTCTTTTGAATAAAACACTACTTCGCATGCACCTAATTTTCTATTTAAGCTACATTTATGGAAGCAATCATGATGAGTGAGAAAGTATGACATTGCAGGTTATCAGGAATAGTCAACATTTCTATGATTCGTTATAAATTATTATTGTCGTTGAAAATTAATGTGCTTATTATCATTACATTCTCACAGACACGTGCATGTCAACATTTGTTTCTTGCATACATACGGGGATTGTGCGCGCGCGTCGCAGGGAAAGCCGGCTTCACGCAAATCAAGGAGTAGTCCATCTATCCCTTTCTAGATCTGTGCCGTCATCGTACTCTCACCCCTTCATCTTGCTCGGTCTGAGTCGCTTGAGCTCATCAACACTTTTCTTGCTCCATGCACAAGTCCATTCATTCCTTCTGCGCAATCTCGCTCGCCGTTCTTCCCTATTCTCGCCTCTTCGCGCCTATGCTACATGCACATAACCCTCAGTGCCGATGCCAACTTTGTGTTGCTCACCTGGAGACCTCCTACGCTTGCGACCGCGTTCCAATGAGTTTCCCCTATCTCGACAAGTCAAGCGAAAGCTGTGGTTCCTCCGTCTGCTAAGAAGAGATGCAACTCCATCGGCTTCGCTTGATGACGTGCAGCCCATTCCTGTGCGCATCACTCATCGTCAAGGCAACAGGATTTCCCGTGTCAGTGAGCGGAAATCCAACGATGGAGGAAGAAAATCAGCGTATGACTCAACTCGGTCTTCTCTTTTACGTGTCACAGCCATCATAGCCCCTGCTCAACGGAAACTCAGAAGGAAGAGAGTACCAATTTCCCGCTATCCTTCCATTTTGCTTGCCAACTGTCTTTCTGTCACCAATAAATTCGACGAACTTCAACTGAGAACTGGGCAAGTCAATCCTGATGTTGTCGTTATTACAGAATTGTGGCTGGACGATGACACTCCTGATACTTCTATCGCAATTGATAACTACAGAATCTCCCGGAAAGATCGTAACCGCAATGGAGGCGGAATCTTATGTTACGTGAAATCCGAACTCAATTGTAATGTCATCACTGCGCTCGATGCTCCAGCTCTAAAGAACTGTGCTACCGAAATTTTGCACATCTTTATTGACAGCATTTCCACACTTCTAATATGTGTCTATCATCCCTTCTTCAATAACCCAACAAAGGACGAAGACGCTATCGTGACGATTGTTGGACTCATTGACGATTTTCTGATCTCATCTTCACGCAAGTCTGAAGATATACGTATCGTGCTGTGCGGTGACTTAAATGACATCCGCAAACAGAGCGACAGATTGTGCTCGGCTACACGCCATACTCCTTGCGTCAGAGATCCAACACGTGGTTCCCATCTTCTGGACCAGATATTTGTTAACACGAAGCAGCCTACCAGAGCCGTGACACTTCCGCCCCTTGGACGTTCCGATCGCTGTGCCGTTTTGTGGAAACCATCTCCTTCTCCTCCAGTTACGACGACTAAAACTGAAGTACGTAAGCTTACGAAGTCAAACCTTGCTTCCTTCTCACATGCTGCCGCCCTGATCGACTGGACTTCAATGGTGAGCGGTTCCGACTCCTTAGATCAATGTGCTCTTCAGCTTCACTACTCCATTCAACGTTTAGTGGATCTCTACTTCCCGAAGAGGACTATCAGATTACGCTCCAACGAGCCTCCGTGGATGAAGCCTTCACTCAAACTTCTCATATCTCGCCGCGACCGAGCTTTTGCTCAAAGAGAAAATAAATGGCTGAAATACCTTCGTCTGCGTGAAGAAGTCATATCACACGAGAAATTCCTCAAAAGTCTCCACTTGCAGCAAACCGCGTCTAGGAATAACAAAGACTTCAAGCAATCTGTCAATTGTGTCGGCAGGCGACCTAAGAAGAATACAGCTCTCCAAGCCGACATTTCTGTTGACGAGTTCGCAGCTTACTTCAAGTCAGTTTTTCAGCTGCCACCGACTGATAAGGCGCCATTGCCATCCACGGAGGATTTACCTAGACACCCCGTAGCTCTATCTCCTTATGAAGTCGAGACGCAGCTTCGTTGCATCAAGCCGAAAAGTTCTGGACCTGATGGGATCCCGTTCTGGGTCCTCCGCTGTCTTGTACATCTCCTTGCTCCTCCAATAACCATCTTATTCAACCGCAGTCTGGCCGAAGGCCGCGTCCCCAGTTCCTTCAAGATCGCCGCCATCCAACCTATTCCCAAGGTAACCCACGCGAAAACTGTGTCCCAATTCCGCCCCATTTCTCTCCTTCCTCTTCTGTCCAAGACTCTCGAAAGGATAGTCGTGAAGAAGTGGGTCGCACCCTATCTACAAAACATTGACGATACTCAGTTCGCCTACATACCCCAACCTGGCTCGGGGTCAACATGTGCCACTACCGTTACATACATGAGCATTCTCCGTCATCTCGATCAGTCATCCGGTGCCGTGCGTGTCCTCTCCATTGATTTTGCCAAGGCCTTCGACAAACTGCCCCATAATACCATCCTATCCACCATCATCGACTTAAAGCTACCTTTTGAGGCTGTTTCTTGGATAACTGACTTCTCATCCAACCGACTCCAGCGTGTCGTGCACAACAACGCCACCTCCGAATGGTTCTCCGCACCCAGCGGAGTTCCTCAGGGAAGCGTGCTCGGACCGTACCTCTTCTGTGCTGTCATCGCATCGCCACGTCCTGTGTGTTCTAACACTCGCTATGTTAAATGCGCTGACGACGCAACTGTACTCCACTTTATGCGAGATGCACACGAAGACAACCTCCAACGCGAATTCGAACACATTTGCCAGTGGTCGGCCAGAGCGGGCCTTCCTCTAAACACTTCCAAATCCGTGGTGATGGACATCGCCACCAGAACTGGTATTCGACTCGAAGAAATTGCGGACGTTGCAGGAACTGACATCCCAAGCGTGACCTCTATGAAAATCCTCGGTGTCCATTTCGCAAAGGATCTTCGCTGGGATATTCACTGCAAGGAGATCTTCAAGAAGGCCTCTAAACGCATTTTTGTCCTCAGAAACCTGAAAAGAGCAGGTTGTAACGCCCAGATTTTATGGAGAGTCTACCGACAAACTATCCGATCCCTTCTCACCTACTGCCATCCGTGCTGCTGCAATATGTCCCAAAAAGGTTACAAGTTCCTTGTCAAAGTAGAGAGACGAGCCTCTAGAATAATTTTCGGTACTTCCCATGGACCAGACTCAATAACTACTACTACATTGGCACGCACCAACCAAAGGTCTGGGACCCGCCTATTCCACAGTGTTATGACAAATATCAACCACCCTTTGCGTCAATTTTTCGACGAAAGGTCCCCAACTCACAGGAATTCTTCCACCCTAAAAAAACCCAGATGCCGTACTGTCCGTTTCTCCGACTCTTTCATCAAGTATTGCTCTACGTGTTCATAATTTCCTCTCTCCATGCTGGTTATCATGCTTCATTCATTCATTGTCTCTTTTGTATCATGAACTCTGCATTGTTTGTAACTGTTTCATGCCTCTGTACTGCGCGCACCGCAGATGTGTGCCAATAAAGTTATTATTATTATTATTCGACATGGTAAAGAATTCCTTGAACGAAAGCAACCTTTCATCCGATAGCTTTAAGGAGATTGATACATCTATCAAGTGAAAATCGGGAGAAATCAGTAGAGCAGAACAATCTGTATTATCTCCATAGTCAATGTCGTTTGGTTTCTCAACTGTTTCGAGTTCAATGCTTCTCATGTTCTTGTGTCGATTACTTTCGTCGCAACATGTAAGTATCAGCATGCTAATTCATATTTTAATATGTGATTAAATGAAATAAGAACTTTATGCATACGAGTATCGTCAAAAGAATTCATTCAGATGTTTACAATCGAAAACCCCTAGAATCATTGCTGTCATTTCCGTAAAAGTCAAGTTGATGATTTACACTTTTTGATGGCTTCATCATTTATCCAAACATAAAAAATTTGTATTTTATGTTCAACACCATTAAAACACATAAGTCACATGATGAGAGATTTTCAAGGATATTTTGAAGAAAAGTTATTCGTAGCTAGAAAATCCTAATTTTTCTAAAAAAATTAGTGATAATCCCAACCTGTGCAAGCAAAAGGACCATGTAATTAATCTTCGCTTGCCATGGTAATCGGGTGACTCACAGTCTGCCGCTGCTATCGCGTGTTGACCTTTATCTCAACTTTCTCCTTCTTAAAAATGTCTATCTTTCAATGTAATTTCACATGCTGGGTTACCTTTGACAAGACCAGTCGAAACATGTCAGGTTTACATTTTTCTTCCTAATTTCAATAAACTTTATTATGACTTCGAAAGCATTCTGTACGCTTTTTATTTATAAAAAAAATACCTCTGGCTTTCACAAGTATAAAGAACACGAAATTTTTGACTCAACGTTGACACTGTGATGTGACATTACTCCCCAAGATTAGGTTGTTTTGATTAGCCTTGTGCATATTTTATGACATTCTACATTGCATTTTTACATGTATATGGTACATGTCTATTCTCGTTACCAATATTAGGTTTAAACAATCTTGATTTTTTTGTAAATGTTGCTTTGTCAGTCTCGTTAAAGAATCTCGACAGGTTGCGTCAAAAATCTCGCATTTTTTAAATTCCAGTAAAAGCCAGAGGCTATTTCAAAAAAAATAAAAAGTGAAAATGAAATACTATTTGAAACTCTCGATTCTGTGATGGCCTATGTGATCAATGATAAATGTAGGCCTATTATTTATGTTATAAATATTATTCAATCATATTCATAAATTGCATTCATATCAGGTATTTTAATTTTAATCATATACTGTAATTCTTGAAAAACTAAACATTGCTTTCGTACATTCCTATTCAATATTCAATTAATTGCAGGTAATATTCTGAGATATCAAAAAATGCATCTATCGATATAATATTTCAAATTTACTAACAGAAGTATCAGGTAGTATTCTTTTTGTTAATTGTTAGTCTGAAAATAAAGTCTGAAAATTCAATACAAAGTAAAAACACAGTACATAAATTTAAGTGATATAATTGCATAATTTACAATAATGATGTGATATAATATAATGCAATGATGATATACTAATAATTATAATATGCAATATAATAACTAAAATATGTTATAATCATGTTATATACACGCATGCAATGTAATTTGATAATTTCGATGATTTAATGAATATTATAGCATATCATTATTATCATTCAATATATAGCATATATTTGAAAATTGACACCGCACAGAGCCGTCATCTGCCGACTAAGTCTCCCTGCTGTGATTGAGTAAGAAGATAGACGTGTTTGAGATTAAGATGAAGATAAAGTTATGAAATCCTGAAAAGGATGCATGGTTCGTTCTCTACAGATGTTAAGAATCATTCAAAAGTTCAGCAAAACGTGTCTAAGAATGAAGAAAAATGTGATGCCTAAAATGATTAAACTTGATAGTAATGAGTTCATCAGCAGGAACTCGACCAGGATTCGCGTTTCGGTCCCTAATTCCTGAACGCTCAGACCTGTTTGAGTGGGGCCCTGCGCATCCATCATGTACAGACTCAATGACACTGACTCTAACTGTTAATGCAAATGAAACAGAAAATAAAATGTACGATGAAAATGAAAGAAAATTAATTATAAATAGCGGTAACTATTCAGACTGAAGAAAAAATAATAAATAATGAAATTGAAAATAAGTAAGTAATTACGATGATAATGAACTAATAGCGAAAAAATTCAGAATAAAGAAAAATGACATGATAAAAGATAATTGAATTTAAAATAAGTATATAAATAATTACAAAATTATAATCGAAACTGTTATGGCATTACAAGCAAGAAAGGTTTGTCACAATCGGCAAAAGGACAGTGTACGGAAGTATGGAGTCAAGGAATCCGGAATCTTTCATACATGTAGTCATAATCGGTACACTCTAAAAAATTTTGGTTTTTAATTGGTTCTCCAGAAAACCACATGGATTTCCAGAAAACCAAACGGTTCTCTGGAAAACCAAACTGGTTCTCCAGAAAACCAAAAGGATTTCTGGGAAACCAAATGGTTCTCTGGAAAACCAGTTCGGTTTGCAATTATATTGGGTTGGGTCAACCAGCAGATCAATTTTGATGCAAGAGGCAATCAATAAAAATTGCAACGTCTGACAGCAACAATCAAATGATTACAACCAATTAATGAAAATGCTATTGATTTTTTATGAATCCTGGTATTAAGTGTCGTGGAAATCAAATTTGATTTTCTACGTACTATTGCATGTCGAAGGAGAGTTGTATAGATACATTTAGGTTTGTGTAGAGTTGTATACGGACATTCATGTTAGTGATAGCAGAACTACTGATTTCCCAAAAACTATATTAGATTATTAACCACGAGGAATCTTCATCTATCAATAGTGATATGAATGATGGATTATTTGAGGATGATTTGAAGTGTTTAAAGTTGTGCTGTTTAGGACCTATTTCCAGCCTATTTGTATTTTCACATTCTCATTTTCACACCAGAAATTTAAATTTCATGGACTCATTAAACACAAAAACTCTACTTTAGAATTGAATGTTGGGCAGTTATGGAGTTTTATCAATCTCTCTCTGTATATTAACACTCCGGTGTCTTCTTTATCATCTGCTGAAAGTTAACTCTCTTTCATTCACTGCTGCACATATCGTAATTCCCCGTACTCTCTTATCTCGCTGCGATGACTTGGCCTAAATTTAGCGAGCGGAATCTCTCCAAAGGGAAAAGATTACGTGACACTTTGCTTTTAAGAGAAAGCATGCTTCTTTGATAAGTTTTTACAGATGTATGTACAAACTAATAAATCATTAATAAAATTGCTAATGATTTACTGATAGCAAAGTCTTTCTTTACGAAAAACAATCGGTTTCGAGGATCTACATTTGTATCGTTGCCATGACGTCAAGAATGAGGTGAGAGTCTGATTTTCTTCCTTCATTGACGCATTTGTTTCTAGTGACCGTGTCATGTGCAGTGACTAAAACATGCTGTCATCTTATTTGCTTGTGGTACTGTGAAATTTGTTTTGCTGTTTTCGAAACGTTTATCCCTCATTGTGCACTATGCATGGAATATTACATATGATTCCACACAAAAATGTGAGTATATCAGAAGATTTTAAAGTTTGTTTCCAACAGTCCTTCATTTACTGTATAGCTGACATGCTTAAATGCTCTTTACAATTCAATCTTAAATTACTTTATTTAATTATGAATGAATATGAGTATTCATGTGAGTATTCCCCTGTAAATCATTCGGGCATCTAGCAATTTTGTCGTTAAATCTCATGACTACCGTGACTACTCTGTTTGTAGCATACATGTATGTAGAGATCGCTTACAATACATGTATGCGACTGATTTCATATTCATGTTCGACCATTTTTCAAAGCTTTTAAAAATCCCTATGTCTAACTAATATGATGAATTATATCAGCCTTATAGCCTTGTAGAATATATATGAAGTCCTATAGTCTGCTGAACATTGTAGCTTTACCCGCATAACAAATTTACCATAAATTATGGGAAATTTTTCGTTACAATAGGTAACAGGGGGTTCCTGAACTTTAATTCATAATTTATACGATGTTTTATATTGAAGTACATTAAGAAAAGATATTCAAAAAAGAAAAAAATAATTATGAACTCTATTGACGAAGTTAATTTTGGTAATTATAGGTATCAAAATTTACTTTAAAAAAGTTCTCTAAGTAAACGTAAATATTACGTGAAAATTGTGTGATTAATGTTACGCAACATAAATAACGTCAATATAGCGTTATTATTGGATGTACAATTTAACCTTGCAGATTTAGCGCATACCACGTAATATTTTATTGTATAATGCAAAATTTTAAATACCGGTATTGAATGTACATGGACCCATATCTTTGGTTATGTTGATACCAAAAAAGGTAGTAATTTATTAAATACCTGTACTTATAGTATATACCGGTATAATTCAATGTTCTGAAATAATTAACGTTACTCCACATTGTTCAAGACAACTGAGCTATTTGATTAACAGATCTACTTTTTTTCTCCAGAAATTTTATAGTATAAAGCATAAATCCTATCAGAACCAATCCGCAAAAAAATGATAATGTAAATTATATGTAGGCTGTAAATATATAGATTGTTAAAATATCAAACATCATTTCATACAATAAATTTTCTTTATTCTCTTCAATAAGGCAAAAAGGAAAGATCGCCTTTTCCGAAAGATGATTTTACTATAAAATCGATTGTTCTTTGGTTCATTTCTTTACATTTTCTTGCAAAATCAGTACAACCGCGTTGAGTAGAACCACGTTGACCACGTGGGGAATGTATTGCGAAAATTTTAAAGTATAACATAATTTATCAATAGACAAACAAGAAATATATAAAAAATATCCTTATTGTATTTTTATAACTGAATGTATATTTATTCAGATCTGACGGATCAATAATCAGAATTTTTTGCATTGATCTTAATTTCATGGTTTGATATTACTATATTGGTCATATATAATTAATAAAACAACAGGAACAAAACAATCATTGGTTTTTATCGAAAATTAAAAAAAATCATAACGCATTTATCATGTTAAATTAGTTTAAAATACTTTCAGGATAGATGTAATTAGTGCATTTTATTAGATATATGTTATGAATTTATCTATATAGTGTCATTTATTACAGCGACGAAATGTTGAGCAGGAGGAAAATGAAAATGTATTTTCAAACCTTGAAATCATATTTTAATGATATTTTTCAGATATATGGAATATGATGACTTCAAAATGATACTTCCTTATTTCCAAAAGATTTTCAGAGATAATGTTTTGATTACTAATCAATCTATCGAATTTGATGTCATGTTCTGGAGACTTCAAAAGACATACTTCAATTTTGGGTACATTTACATTACGATATAATATTTGGAAGGATGTATCAAAATTAGTCATTACTATAGTCTTATAAGGCTGTACCCTCTCAAATTTATAAATTTCATAGACTGAAGAGACCGCTCCATCCCTGACAAGAAAGAATAGAATCGCTACTACTAATTTTATTTATTACGTATATACTCGCAATAAGCCGAGTGTGAAGTATAAAATACACTGCTGAAATCAGGGGTCGGCTTATATGCGTATAAACAAACTGCCACAAGACAGCTACTACTATGCCAATTTTCCGCTAACGTTTTCATCGCTATCTGCCTTTTATTTGGTTGTGTGTGTCACCAGTGGCGAGCCGTAAACAAGCTAGAGGTAATGTGACGCCGACTGTTCATTGGTCCACGGTTGGTTTCTTAGAAATAACTAATATTATTCTACTTTTAGTATGTAACCATAAAATGTAGCATTTATCATCTTACGTAACAAAATTTCTTGAACAAAAATATAGTGTAAAATTAGATAAGTTGGTTTACGGCTTATATGAGGGTTTTGCAAAAACTGGTATTCTAAAGCAATTAGTAAGATGGTCGGCTTATATGCGAGATCGGCTTATATGCGAGTATATACGGTATTCTACTTTATAAGCAAGAATGCTTTTATTTTGTTTGAATCTATCAACGAATTTATTACTCCTTCAAAGGAGCTTTTAAAATATCGCAATATCACTCCTGGTATATCAGCACACGCATTCTTTGAGTAATTGGAAGGCATTGCTTTTATCTAAAATGTGTGAATCTAAGAATTATAAAACTGTTTATAACAATATAAGAATATTATAACCATGTTACAGGTATGATAAATTGCGTCAGAATAAGACATCGGTACTTGAGAAATTATTTGGTTATCACTAGGCCTATAACCCCGGATGATAGCTTTTGGTGATATCACCAATGTGCACTAATGAAGTAGTCCACTCAATAAACTTAATAGAAGTAAAATCTTTTTTTTCTTGATTCATGTGAATAGATGAGAAAGACGTTGCAATTAAAAGATAATTTTACACACACATAATGACGGGATGAGAATTTTGGCGGAATGCCGCCCGGGGGTGCCCATTAAATTCCGTGGGGGGGGGGGGGGGGGGGGGGGTGGGTGTTGGGGGGATGAGGGGGGGACGCGTGGGTAGGGGGGGGGCGCGGAGCGTTAAAATGTATTTGAGAATTTTTTATCTTCCTATCTCGGTTCCCAGATTTCGTTTTCCGCCCGGGCCCCATATTGGACCGTTCTCATCCCTGAAAATGAGTTGAAGTAATAACATGTTTTAATATTTTGTCTGTCTCAATAAATTTAAAAACTATAAGTAAAAGATGAGCCAAAATGTAATGTATTAACTAGCCATATAGAAATGTGTAAGGCTCTACGAATAATGTAATTAACGTAACTGCCTATAGAAATATATGGCTGAGTCGTAATAAAACCGCGTCATGTTCTCCTTAAATCTTTATCAATTACAAAGTCAGTTAGAAATTCACGATTCTTTAAACATAGTCACCTCGGGCTGCAATATCTCTTTCCAAGTGCTCTTCCAGTTCTTTTCAATGCCTTCCATTCAAAGTGCTGTAATTTTTGAAGTTTTTTTTAAACTCGGTTTTTTACGACCGCTTATATAATGTAATAGTAAAAGCAAATATCAATCAATAGACATTATTAGGCTAACGTAGGCTATCTGCCTAAGCTTTCGCCAATCGGCCTTCTGAAGAGATAGGCCCCCTAGCCTATTCATTAAGTGACTGTACATTATTTAAAACATCATTTGGCTTATCAGTTTACTTTGATGCTATTTTTTTACATGTTGCATGATCAAATGTCAAAACGAACAACTTTTTACTTGTAATTCAAAGATATTTTGTTTTCTGTTTTTCTCTATATCAATGATCATTACGAACGTCAACGTTTCCTCCTCGCCCCGAGGAAAAATTTCAGTCCATACCATACCGGGTAGTCAAAAAACTGGCGTATGAAACCTGACTTACTGGGAAATTATGTCTCCAGTTGAAGCTCGGATTTACATGTTGTCTACTTATACAAGCAAGTTAGTTAATGGGCCTATAGGCCCATTTAGATTTAGTGTAGACTCCTCGAAATAGTTATGACATTAGAATGTTTCAAAGTTCAAATTTAATGTTATCCAGGCGGACGCTCTTCATATCCCTGAGCTATACCAGACTGTCAGACAAGCATTAGTATATTTAAGCGTTTATAGTAGGTAATATTGTTTCAACGGTAGCCTCATCTCCCCCCGTCACCAAACCTGGATCGGCAGAATAACATACGGCTAGTAAACGATCAACAGAATAGGCTGTTGCCGACATAATGTATCCATAATTCTTAGTTAATATATATACATTGAATTGCGATAGTTGGCAGGTGACCAGGTATTCTGTAATTCTATTTTTTTTATTATTTCCCTTATATGATATGGGTTAGTAATATATATTATAAAATGCTCTCATATCGAAATCTCAAGATATCGTAGTTAAAATTTTATTTCAGGGTTGTTGATTTTGAAACTTCGATCTCTCAATGGAATCGTCAGAATCGAAAATTTCCTCAATCGAGGAATAAGCGAACAAAGTCGTAAATCAGGAGCCAATACAAAACGGCCGGCGACGCAAGAAACGTAATAGGCCCTACTGCCAAATATTACAAACTCAGCGAAAGCGTACATCTACATCACCCGATGAGAGAGATACAGTTTCACGTAAAGAAGAGAGAATTACCCCATATCCATTGGGCAAACGAAATTCAAGTCTGACAGTCCGAAATAAATACCGATCCATTGTCCTCGTTCAGACAGTATAGAACTACAGTTTCAGAAATGTATTACGAACTTACGAATTCAGTAGCGATACAACTTCGTGTTATGATGAATGGACCACCAACATTTCTGGACAGATGTCAAGTAAGAATACTATGGTTTCGCAAGTGTCCTCAGTCACTCTCCAGACAACGCAGTTTGTCCAACACCAATAGAACCGACATCAGAATATGATTGTTCTGTCCATGAATTGCTCCCTATCCGCGTCATATGCTAGTAA
This sequence comes from Prostheceraeus crozeri, assembly GCA_907163375.1. Classification (NCBI taxonomy): domain Eukaryota; kingdom Metazoa; phylum Platyhelminthes; order Polycladida; family Euryleptidae; genus Prostheceraeus; species Prostheceraeus crozeri. The sequence goes on along the minus strand of CAJQUW010000155.1, from coordinate 17,399 downwards.
TCAAAACGTAGTACTAACTGAAAAATACTTACAATTAGTACACAACCTGGACACTGAAACAACGATTTGTGATTCATTAGTGGCGACGGTCCTCTAAAATAATATACTACAAAATATCCCCCTCACTAAACTAATCTAAACCTAAGTCAACCAAAAAATACTATAAATCTAAACACAACCTTAAAATCCAATACCCAGAGCCGGTCAAACAATCTTCTGAACATCAACCTGAAGAATGCATCTCATTTTCATCTGATGATGATCCTTTGTATCTTATGATTCTTCGGGAGGCTCTTTTAAGTAGCATCAGTTTATCTGCAACTGATTAATCATTTGACCTAACTGATTTGCTTACCGATTTGCAGGATTATTTGGAACGATACTCATTTAAGTACTACTGATATGACACTTCTTCTTCGAAAACTTGTAAATACTTTCCTGGGCTTCCTCAAGATGCACGTACGTTAATTCCTATCAGAGACAGCTCGTCCATTTTTCCAACGAAAATCCGTTCCTCCTGGTTCCTATATTCTTTTGGGATTGCCGTGGACTCGAGTCACTCCTATCTGGGAAGTTGTTAAATACTTGCCGCATCGTATTGCATATCGACGGGGTTAGTATATTTAAGAGCGCGGTAAAAGAATTTTGGACTATTTCTGTTGGAATTGAAGGTATGGACGATTCAGTTTATATAGCAGGTGTTTATTTTGGAGAATCAAAGCCGTTGATCCCAACATCCTATTAAAACGACACAATTGTTGAATTGAATCAGTTGCTCTTGAAAGGTTTGAAGGTTATCGATAACGAAGATCTTAGTTGAAATATCACACTGTGCGTGCGATTCGATCGCCAGGGCGTTTGTAAAGAACGTCAAGTCTCCTACAGGTTTCTATGCTTGTGATAGGTGCGTTCAAAAGGGTGTAACTATTGGCGGAAGTCGTCGATTTCTTGAGCATAATGCTGACAGGCGAACTGATACCAGTTTTCGTGAAAAGCGACAAGTAGATCACCATCGAGGTGACTCGCCGAGATTCTAGCAATAGAAATATGGATATGATAACTTCTCGTTCCCGAATGACTACATGCATTCCGTTTGTGAGGGAACAGTTATAAAATTGCTTGAAAATCTGCGAAAGAAAGACGGACGGTTTAAGTTAAACAAAAATAACTTAGAATACTTGAATGCGGATATCTATAAATCTCGAAGTTCCATTCCAAACGATTTTCAGCGTCGCCCGCGTAGTATCAACCATCTTTCAAAATGGAAGGGCCACGGAGCTTCGATTCTTCTGCCTGTATTTTTGGACACCAGCTGATTTCTAAGTACAGCGAAACGATAGGGCTCATTGTGTACTATGGTTAGGAGTAGTTCTGAGAATATTATGTCACGAAGTATGGTGTCAAACATTGAATGATTATGCGAAAGATTTGATCCTTTCGTTTCTTGCTAACTGTAGTGAAGTCTTGGGAGATTCATTGTGACGTTTGACAGTTTCATTCTCTCATTCATTTGGCCGAGGACTGCAAATTAAGAGGTACGGCTGACAATTTCAGCTGCTTTCGGTTCGAAAGCTTCTTGAATTTCGTGGTTCGTAGCATTCATTCTTCTAATAAACCTCTCGAGCAACTACGAAATATGGTTATGCGTCATGGTCAAAGAACTAAGAAGACATCACATTCTAGTGAGACATCAACCGCAATTAAAAAAATTGGTGTCTTCCAATAAAGTTCGTGGTACTCCTGTTAACTTTGACTGGAAAGATATGGAAAATTGCTACTTGAGAGTACAGCTGCGAAATACTGAAATTCGAGCGTACGGCCCTAAACCGATACATATTAACAACCAAAACGCTGACGTTATAAAAATAAAATACATTGCAAAAAAAGAAGTGGTATGATTAGCTTTATTGGTCGTTGTCTGAAAGAAAGGTCAGCAGTGTTCACCGATCCTCTTGATTCCAAACTGTTACACATCTACAAAGGCTCACGCTACAGCTTTAAGTTGAAATGTATTCCAATAAACTATGTCAGATGCAAACTTCTTCAGCACAAAGATTGCTACTTTCATCTCCTACATACGTACATCAGTGGTGATGACGACTCGACTAAATGTGTTTTTAAATCTGATTTTCCATTTAAAAAATGAAGAGATGAATGCTTTAGTGTTTTTCTTTGCTTTCATGTATTTTGTGTAATAATGGTAAGGATCGAAATGTTTACTTTCTCATGTCAAAGTCCTCAAGTATACTGTAGAATGTTAAAAAAAAACATCTGATTGATAAGATACCGTATATGTAAATCGTAACTCTCGTTTAAGTTGTGTGTTATTGGGTACGACAGCAACACTCGTCACAGTTGTTTATATTTGCTGTTTTCAGGTTTTGGTATTGACTATTGAAGTAGTTTGTTTGTAAGCTTGGAGTTTCACTAGCGCGATCGCTGACATGAATAAGTTCTAGTTCATTTTCCCCGGTTTAACCGAAATTACCTGAGTCGCATAGTCGACCAACCCTCTTTTCCCTTAATATCACCAAATAATGATGACTTCAATAAAATATTTTTTTTCATACATAATCTAACACGGACATAATATTTATCACGATTAGAGAAAATGATTATGGAAAAAATCACGATTAGTTTTTACGTAGAATGATTATAAACATCAGTCCACGGTCTAATCATTATTGTCGGTATGTTCGATGTAATACTCGTACGGTAAGATTCACTGCTAGCTTTTTCATCATACGGGTTCAATAAGATATCATCTGCCACTTTCTTGATGTACTGTTTTAATTAAAAAGTTTGATGCGATGAGTTATCCATAATCATTTTACATGTAGGAGAGCTTTGTTACAGTCTGTCATGTCAATCTTTGTATGAAGTCTCTTAAAGACAACACATCAACTAATTCTAAATGAACAAATTTGATCATATATATTGCTAGAGGAGTTCGAAACTGTTTCATGTCATACTGTCGTGCTTTGACTCGAAAACCTCGTGATACGTATGGGCTAATTTCGACCGACAAACAACCCTAATATGAACCATGAAAAACCCATTAGCTTATTTTCCTTCATCGTATATGATGTGCTTTGTTCTTCTTTCAGAGTTCCCATGAAATTTGGTTTTTGTCGTTTGCTTTTGTTCTGATAGGCAGATCATTGAAATGCCTGATACGCTATGTAAATTCAATGAACCATATAAAGGATATTCCATAGAGGATTGGAAAAAGTCTCTTCGATTCAATTATTGACGTATCATGCATTTACTTATCGAAAGAATTATGATGCTGTTATACTACAGATAATCTTCGATGATGATGAAGACACTACTGAAACAGTTAGAAAGTTAAGAAATATACATTTGAAAAGAAAAAGTCCGCCATTTCTATGACCCGCGTATGTAAAAACGTTTGTAACACGTGTCTTGCTACCTAAAAAGCGATCAACCTTTGATGCAAATATCCTGACTAGCGCCGACGAGTCAGATTATTTGGATTCGGAATCCACTGTCCTTCTCTAAAGCCGGGGAATTCGTTTTTGGCGCCCCCACCCCCCCCAAATCAAAGTCAGATGCAGGACATTACAGCTTCTTTCGAAACAGATAATGGCGCAAACTGGAAGATGTTGTCTCGATGGATGACACGCTGAACACGATGGAACCAGTAAACGATCGTATGTTGAGCATTTTAGAAGACATTTCAAGGAAGCAAGATATAATTATAAATATGATTTCTGCATGTAAGTCATCGGATGATTCAACTCCAGCTTCTACTGTTACCGCCTTTCCTATTGCTACTACAGTGGACGAACTGAAGTCTTCACTTAAATCAATACCGAAGACCACATTGATCGAAAGCTTGGTACCTATTCGACGGATTACTGTGACTGCTACCCTGCATCACATGTTACTTCAAATTGCGATGCCAGATGTCTGGGCTCAGTACAGCCGAGATGGTAAACGAGGCAAAAAAGGATGCCTCGAAGCTTGGCATAGTTGAAATTTTGACGGGTGCTCTTGCGAAACAGACGAAGCGGGATGAGAAGCAAGTAGCTGAGAAAGTAAGAACAAAATTATCTACTGCTTTGAAAAGAATGCCAGCAACAGCCAAAAGATGGAAAACAGAGGACGCTGAAAGTGATGACAATCTCACCGGTTTGGACGGTTTATAAATAATATAGACGTGTATATACTTGTGTTCAAGTAAACGTTTTCATTTCCTATACATGTAGTATTTCGTTTTATAGAAACTACCTGATATTAATAACGATTGTATCATGGATATCAACGATTTCAAGGAATGATATTTAAGTTCTTCATCAAAATTTAGTATATATATTTATACGAATTTTATGGCTTTTGAATTGTTTATGATTTCTACCCGAAACTTTCATCCTGACGAAATCATGAAAAATAAACAAATTTGAAATGTACGATAGTGTTATGAATCCTATCTACCAAAATTTGAAGGAAATTTTATAGAAAGTTAACAGAATAATGATAAAACGATAGCCTACCGATAACTCGTGTTTATATGAATGGGAATTAAAGACATGTTGATTGATTTTTGGTATTTTCATTTAATTCGAAATTAGGGCACGAATTCTACACAGACATCTTCAATCAGTGAGAAGCAAACAGCTATTAATTTCAAGTAACTGGGAATTGCATTTGATTCTAATTTTGGTCTTCTTAAAAGCTCAGTTGTATGTTGCTCATCGAATGTTATTTATAATTTGCGATGCTTATCACAATGAAATTAACAGGCCCGCTAATAATAAAAATTACCGGGTGATAGTTAAGTATAATTTATTTCACCTACCTAAAAATTTCGAGAAATGTCATTCAATTCCGAATTGTCCAGAACATGTGTATCTGGAAACTGCTCTCAGCTAGGTGAGAGGGTCGACGTTTTTGTTTGTAGTACATGTGTGTAATGCAATGGAAGTAAAAGCGACAGCTTTCTGAGAGTAGCCAGATTGTTGATAGTAAGTTATCAAGCCACCTCTACATGTATTTACATACATTGCTCATGTGTGCCTTAGATACATAAACGAGAGGCACAAGAATAGCACTAACAGATAAGTCGCAGAAAGGATTACAGAAATCCGAATATGGGAAATTGATAGCGGTCATATAAGTATCACGCGTGTTTGCGAGTTTACAACAAGCTATGTTAATCATAATTTTCATGACTTGAGTATATTCCAGTTTAAGATTATTTCCAAAGGAATTATGCTCACATGAATTAACGAAACCGATTAAACGCACTTCTAAATCGTCATTTTTTTGATCTATGTAAGGGTCGGTTATCCTCGATCCTTCGACTTTCTTGTATCGATGCTTATTTCTTATCATAGGTGCATTTAGTAATAATAATAACAGTAGAAAAATAATTTTGGCTGTTATTGCTACGTTTTCATGTAAATTATCAATACGGTACTTACCGGTTGTATGACTGCTAATTCCTATTTCCTTTAAAAGTCAGATGAAAACCTATAAAGTTTCTTCCTCCCGTCCCTCACAGTATATACATGTTATGTTTCTGCTTCAGGTTCATGGTCAATCATTCAGATGGTATTTTCCTTGGAATCATTCCGTTATCTTTTGATCGGAGGAACCACAATCGATGAACGAGAACTGCACTTGGACAAAGATCGCTTGTCTTGAACATCTTCAGGTGAACACGCGATAAGTAACGAAACAATCACGAGGTGGATAGTGTCATACATGGAGGTAATTATGAAGTCTTGTTAAGATCCGTATTCCTACTTTGTACTTCTACCAAACATTTAACAACCATTCACGCGTTGTGCCATATGCCATTCGATTCAAGTTTTGTCTAAGATTGTATGAAAACTTCTATGGACATTTTCTGACTTAGTAAGTGGCTTCAAGTACATGTATAGCAAAAAAATGAATGCCATCGGAATTACGTTAAGATAAGACATTATAAGATAAATGTGACAAACATACCCCGTGTTCTCTTCAATATCTCGTTTATTACAGTACTCGCTTTCTTATAGCTTCTTGTTATCCGGTTTCAAATTACATGCTTTTATTCATTGTGTTCTGTTTTCTTAACAAAATTAATCGGAGCGTAATTTTCCACAAATATAATCCATGTTTTATGATAAAGAATCCTCTGTGATTCGTATGCGCTACTATTTATGATTATAGCTCCATTCTATATGGCCTAAGTCAGCACATCACAGAAACCGAAATAACTGCATGGGATAATCGTGATAGTACCTGTTTTTATCATCATTATATCAGATAGTGTAGAAATTTTGACAAAATAGTAAATTTTCTGAAAAAATGGAATTCTATTTTTATTTAATGAAAAATGAATAATAAATTTCGTTTTCTGGCTGTTTGTGGCACCAATCTGAACGAAGAAAAGTTGCAACGAGCATGTAACCATTTAGTACTACATATAAGTAGGCGATAGATAATGATCACTCAATAATACTAAATGTAGTCTCTCATTTTTTTCAGGTGGTCACTAACTTCATTTTCCACCGTCAATTATTCTGCTATGCATATACATGCTATATACAGCATACGGGTTATGGAATTGATCCAACTTCAAAGGTCAGAGTGGTCAGACGAAATTGTGAATGAATGTTCCTAATTTCTGACAACAATGGTTGGATATTGTTGGTGTCATCAATTTGTATTGAATTTTGGGTACTCCATGTGTTGATTGACACACTATCCTCTGCTTTATTGAGACAAGAATTGATGCTTCCTAACAGATCTGGAAAATTTCATGCTGTTTGTTTCGTTCATAACTCACGAAGATTTGTATGTATGTGCGACCCCATCTACTCGAATCCAGGTATGCGTAGCATGTAAAGACAATAATTATTCTCTTCCGAAACGAGCCGTAGAGTTTCTCAATTTTTCATTCTCGCATTTTTGTGACAGCTTCATGGACGAACAGTATTCACACTTCCTTTGTCAAGTTGGCTTGATTTTTAATGTCTATGGAAGACCTGTTCTCCTTCCTTTCAAATACCGTAAGTCTTCTGGTTTTTTATTGTCAGAAAGTATGAGAATACATTTGTGATAGACTGCAGCTGTCCTGCAGTTGACGTTCTGAATATTTTGTCGTGTAACCAGCAATTTAGTGTCTACATATGAAAGAACGATTGGTAATATGTTGTGAACAGTATATCAACACAATGAAAATACACATGAAATATTATTGGTGTCTTTTGGATCTTTTAATAGAAAGACGGAAAGAGTAACGTTAAGTTATCCTCACAAAAGTTACGTAATTTTTAGGTAAAAATCATAACGTGAATGTTGCGTTAAAAGTGGCACATTTTATTACGTAAAGTTACGCAAAAAGTGATCGATAATTCACGTAATAATTACCAAATAAGGTTTAATATTTTACGAATAATTTACGGAAAGAGTAACCAAAGTTGGAACGTTATTTTTACGAAACCGTGTTATGCGGGTTATACTTAAGTTTAATAAGTTTAATTTTAGCTAGCCTTGATGAATTTCCAATTTGCCTCATACATTGGAAATCATGAATAAATGAATTTTTGAAACTTAGTTATACCAATGACACTTGTTCAAAACTGAAAGTACAAATGCAAGGAATAAATAAATAAAATTTATTTACTTATTTATTACATTTGCACTTTCAGTTAAGAACAAGTGTCATTTAATGTACACATATATATCATCGCCAAATTACAGTAGCTGCAGTAAACAATAATTGTTGCCGTTTAATTCGTGCTGATTTTGCATGAAAAATTTTGCTTTTGCATGCTTATTATATAGTTTTGATTTCGCCGTGTTTTGTGCAAGCCCAACATGCCACTTACTGTGTAGAGGAGTATATTTTGCATAGTATAATGCGTAACTCTCTTTTGTTGTTAACAGCCGAATTTACTTTGCATGCCGCTTGTTGTACAGAAAAGCTCTTCTTGTGGTGCTTGGTTCACATGGCGTCGTTTTATACGTGCATGCCGCTAATGGTGTACAAAATTTTGTCTGAAAAAATTTATTGCCTATCATTATTTCTGATTACACTACAGTCAAAGCTCGTTAATTAAGACCATGCATTCCAGATTTTCAATCTCTCAATTATCAAAATTCTTAATTAAACATCAGCTTATACCCTATGCAAAAGATACAAAAAATGGCACGGCCGTATGATCTTAATTAACCGAAATCTTAATTATCCGTGTTCGAACTAACGAGCTCCGACTGTATGTGATATCATTTATGACAGTGTAGGCCTATATGGCATTATTATCGCATCAACAAACATTGATTTCATAGTTGAGTTTTATTACACACCTTTTCAATAAGATCGTACTATATTGCCGTAATTCTCTAAATGCTTCTTCAACACAGTCCTAATATTGAGGATATCCCTTCTGAGATTATTTTTTTCCTTATTTCAGTAGCGAGTTCCACTCCAGTGGCAACGAGTATTGGCATCGAAAAATTCGACGACGTGGTTTTTTTGCGCTGCACCGGATTCGATGGGCGTGCATCCTGCGGAAGGCCTATCTGTGATTTTATTTACTACCTTGGAGAAGACTAGCAAATGTCTCAACTTCATGGGAAATTTTGTGACTAAAGACATCGTCCCTCGTTTTTCTTGTATTATTTTATGCAAGCTTGACTTGAAAAAAAGTGAAAAATAAGAAACAATGACTTCTTGACGTTTCGGGGGCTTTTCTGGGAAATCCTGTATGGTTTTAGATAAATTGAAAATTTCAAAATACCTCATTTGAGTATTCACGCATTTTTGACACATTTTCACAATAATGCTTTTGCACACTTTGTTGAGCTAATTTTATGCTGAACCAACAATTTGTGCATGTTGTTTTAAAATGATATTGGTACGAATGAAGTAGATATATTAGAACATATCAGAATTATATTAAAAAATGAATTAATAATATTATTTTATACTATTATTATATTAGGCCTATTAATTAGTATATATATATTTTATAGAAAGCAAATATCGGGTCACTCTTGAAACCAATATTGGTTCTCCAGAAAACCAATATATAAAGCTGAAAAACCAATTTTGGTTTCCCAGAAAACCGATGACTTTTGGTTTCCCAGACAACCAATATCATTTGGTTCTCTGGAAAACCATATTTGGTTTCACCCCCGGGACAGGCTGAAAAACCAAAATTGGTTTTCCAGGAAACCAATTTTTTTAAGAGTGTAGTTCATGTCAAAGTCGATAAATTTGTTGTGTTGAAGGATTTGTAATCATGTATCTTGCCATATGTTCGTTGCTTAAAGGTTTCGATCATCATCAAAGCGTGCAGTAATTTGTTTAGCGGCATAAAGTCCGAATTTTCTCAAAATCTTGTCATGTCTATGCAGTGCTCTTTCTGTAGATATTAGTAATTCCTTGCTGCTTTATCCCAAAGTAAGTATATAAGTGAAGTATGCAATCAAAGCATGATTTGTGGGGACATCTATGATATTACTTTTTCGCCAGTTCTTATAAGCAGTTTTATTTGATATTTCAATTGATAACAGAAGACCATTGAATTATTAAATGGAAGGGACTGAATGTCAAAGCTATAAATCAGCGAAAAATCACATAGTTATCCGTAGACGTTTGGAAGACAAAAACAAAGATGAAGTTCCATTTCTATGGTTAGAATGTCAGAGTTGATTTGGCATAGAAATTAATTGATTGTTAAGGTACGACCGTAAACCACTCATTTATCTACACATTGATATGGGTGTTATATGATTGTTTTCCTATATTAATGCATTTGCCAACTTTTGCCCACTGAACATATTGTGTTCTTTGTCTGGAATCTATAAATATTTCATCTTCTTGTTGATAACCAGTTGTGCATACATTCATTGATCAGTTTTAGATTTCAATTGACTAAAATGATCACTAAAATATTGATTGTTAGTTAGTGACAGGTCTGATGAAAATAAGGAAAAATGATGAATAATGATCCTGCCTTAAGCTGCAGATGCTATGTATTAATTGCATTTGAATATATTGAGCAATTAACACAATAGTTCCTCGGCTTCCGGCAAATCGCTGAAAATAAAACTATATTCACAACAGAAAAAAGCAAATCAACACGAAACATTCAGATGATGAATGATGCTCCTGCCTTAAGCTGCAGATGCTATGTATTAATTGCATTTGAATATATTGAACAATTAACACAATAGTTCCTCGGCTTCCGGCAAATCGCTGAAAAATAAAACTATATTCACAACAGAAAAAAAGGAATCAACACGAAACATTCAGATGATGAATGATGCCCCTACTTTAACCTGCAGATACTTTGTATTAATTGCGTTTGAATATATTGAGCAATTAACACAATAGTTCCTTTGCTTCCGGCAAATCGCTGAAAAATAAAACTATATTCACAACAGAAAAATGGAAAGCAACACGAAACATTCAGAAGCAAGTTAAAGCATTTGGGACATCGGACACTGAATTAAGCAAACGTAGATTTGATTTTATCGGTTAGAATATTATAGGCTGTATCAATTCACAAAAGGTCTTCTCCTTTTGTTCCAACGTTTCTCCTTTGTTAATAAACACTTAACTAGTGCGGCGGCGTAATAAGTTTCCAATCCTACATTCAACAGTGTATAATTTTATCCTAAACATATTGTTGTTGCTAACTGGTGCTAACTACATGTACAATCACTTTACTTCAGTTGGTTGACTAGTTGCGGTCTCACTCCCATCTAACCTGAAATTAACACTTGCATTCTTCATTCAACGAGTGCCAGGATTAGAAATAAATACTTCCATTTTTTCGCCAAATAATCGGCTTGATTGATTATTTTCTATATGACGGAAGCCGAAAACCGTTATTTTTTTAAAAAAATATATATCATTTCCGTCATATTTCGGTAAAAATGTCTATTTAGGCGAGACCTTTCGAACGGCACAGACAGTCATCGTCAAGCGAATGAGACTCATGTCACAAATGCAGAACACAAATAAAAAACGGTACTTATGGGTTATCCCCAACGTTTTCAAATTTGTCCAAAAGCCGTAGAAATGAATCAATCGTCACAAAACTTTAAACACACGTAGGTGAGGATATCTCTAGCCACATACCAAATTTTGGCAAATCGGATATGTTCTTTTTGAATTAGAAGCGATGACTTGAAGTGCAGCGATGCCGGCAGCTTCATCTGAGTTGTCAGTGACCTCAACGTCTGAGCAGAAGGCTCTTGAGGTCAACAAAGTCATTTCTCTACAACTCGTGAAGCGATGATGACCGCGCCACATCCCTCAAATGGCAGTGAATGAGACGAAGAAGTAGAGAGAACAATGCATACACGAGTAGCAATGATGCGTCGAACAGACGAAGTTAGATCAAGCTGTTGACATCGCTACACTTTACGTTATCGTCTCTAATGCAAGAAGTACTTGCCGATCTGCATAGAATTTTGCATGTAGGTAGAAAATATGCTTAAGTACGTGTATTCGAAGTTTGGTGACGATTCTTGCAGATTTCTAGATAAATTTGGGAGAGATAACCCATAAGTACCAAAGAAACTTATGTATTGCATCAGATTGTAGGAAACGATCCATTTAGATTAATGAGTTAACTTTACATTTTGATGATTTGTAGGCACTCATAATGAAGAATTTAAAATAGTATTTTAAGGCTTCATATTTTTTACTTGCTATTTTTCTGCTTTATGAGAGATTTTCGTTTCATCCTAGCACACACGCATGCTTTATTCTATGAATGTATACTGTACACAAAATAAGATGTATGGTGGTTATTTGGTAAACTTGCAGTTCATATAGTATATTTTTTGGTTGAAGGAAGACCTTTTCTAAATTGATAATAAGTTGATTATTAAGCTTCGGCTATAAGCTTCGATAAAAAATAAAATAACAAGAATAGCGAACAACGTCATTACAAGTAGGTGTTAGATTCGCTATGATAGGTGGACGATTAACTTGACGATCGATATAGTACAATAAATTATGATGAAGTCAACTAGATATGTAAGTCTGTAATTTTTTTGGTGTGTTGTGGAACTTAACGTTGTCTATGTGTAGGCCTACATCAATACCCACTAGCCTATGATACAAGTGCATATACATATGTATAGACCTACATTAATAATCACTGACATAAATCATCATGTTGTAGTGCCCATCATTGAGCAGATAAATAGATTTCGCACCATCAGTGTCTGATTCGTTCTATTTTACCTGCTGTCAAAAAGCATCACCCGAACTACGAAGCAAGGTAATCAATGCCCGCTTGAAATTTTTGAATATGACTACTCACAGAGATTATATAAGGTTATCAATTTGTATCTTCTGATATGCCAAAAATGTTCTCAAACATACCGATTTTATTTAAAATTGAAAGCTGTATAATTGCTAAAGAGACAGATTCAGCAGATAATGATGTGCAAAATACATAACTCTGAAATTTCCGGTGAATTCGATTAGGGCAAGCTGTACTATATGAGTAAGATAGCCCTACTGTGAATGAATCATGGGTAACTTGTTAAACAAATATCCACTTCTAAGAAGTAGGTGCTTCTAGCGATCATTGCTAAAAAATATTTTGCAGAATATTTGGCAGTAATCATGATGTCATACAAAAATTTAACCGTTCAAAATAATTCGTATTTCGACGAATTGTCTCGTCTAAATAACCTCACTGCATAGTTTCGGCAGTTGGTACACACTTTCACGGGGGAATAACTGGGCCTCAGTTATCCGGTTATTTAAACGCAACATTGCGTGCGAATAATACGTCATTTAGTGTCTGATCAGTCATCATCAAATCAGGTCATGGGTTGGTAATACAAAATCAACTTTATATTAGCTGATTGAATTAGGCTGCAGAACCGCTTATTTTCTTAAAATGAAAGTACTAACTCTCATAATGCACCACCTTTCGTCAGCTGCCATTCCTTTTTCTTAAATAGGCCTACTGAAACTGTTCTTAAAGAACGCTCACTATTCAACGTCGCAACTTGGAAGAAGCTATTCTTATGACATTCTTGTGGTAAACTGGGTTGAACCGGATCATTTTTGCGAAATTTATTTAGTTGCTCATGTATAGTTCACGTGGTGAAAATTAACGCAATGTCTGCATTTATGGTGATTGCTTTTAGTTTCATTATATGCCAAAAATTTGACCGACTTACTGACCCAGTTGAATGCGTCATAATTTTTTATACTAGATCAACCACTAGATGAATGGGATGTAGGTACGCCAACAATGAACCTTGTCATAAATGAGTTTTAGTGGACTATGTAGTTGAACATAAATGAATTGGCACTGAAAAGTTATACTCTTGCTAACTGAAATGTAGAACCGTGTTCATGAGACATCAACTGTATTATATGTAGTGACCTTTCACTAGGTGTTGCGCAAATTTGACGATTTAAGTTGAATGAACCTACTGTCATTAACAACAACTTACCAGACGCCATTTTACGCGGTCAGAATGATTCTTCCACAGCAAAATTTATAACACCATGCGTCATTCAGCCTGTCGTTCACACAGTCTCACTGAGTCATTGTCTGTCGCTGTCTGCTATACTCTTTAATAACAACAGTCAGACAACGATTCAGTATGACGTCACAAGTGTAAACGTCGAGTTATTTGTGTGGGAGCATCTCGTTCAATTCTCATGATGACGGTGGAATTTCCAACAGCTGGTTACTCTGGTTGCTCTGGGCACAGTGACTTAAGACATCGCTAAAATAAGGGCATGCTGTGTTGTTTTAGGACACACACAAGGGTCACGTGCTTCAACCACGCAGAGTTGACCTTCACTGTGATGGGAAACGTAGCATATCCATCATAGGCAAAAAATGTTGCTGAAAAAGCAAGCAAGGATTCATTTCATCTCTTTCCAGGAAATATTTGTATTAGATGCAATCTTAAATATGTAGATAAACAATATCTAAGCGCAAAATGAAGCAATTTCTCCACTGTTCCATCTGTAAAACCATACCATTCAGAAATGACACGTCCATCAGCAAAATTGGCATGAAACATGAGAAGCCTGATGAATTTTGGGTAGGAATCAATTGGAAAATTGAGTTTTAGCCACAGTAACTTTTTGAAATTGGTAAATGTGAATTTCTGAAAATCATCTTGGCGAAAAAAGATGGCGGACATGTCGCCAAAAAATACATTAGAGCAATGAGTTGATTGCACACTTAACATATTTAAACACTTTGCTTTATCCTCTTGATCTTGGCAATCTGAAACTTTTCTTCGATTTCATGACGAAATCTTCTAATGAGGAGCAGATGCGATCATATAAGCTGACTGCTGAAAACGTTAACTCCAATTTTGTGGGGCATTCTCAGGAGATGTCAAAAGTGTTACTGGAAAGTTGAAGTCGTCCACTTTGTGATATACAGCAGTCTTAAGGCCAGTGCTGGTAACTTTCAGCTTAACGTCAAGATAATCTGCTAATAAGCTATCTGGATAGATACTTGGAATAATTTTGTCCAAGCGCTTGTAATTGAAGATACATAAGTCATCGATGTATCAGGTGGTCTTGGGCAGTAGTCGTGCTACTCCAATCTTTTTCTGTTTTATATTCAATGCCTTGAACTGATGAAAATGATCTATCAATATCGTTACCTGAATAGTCAGAAATTTAGGATTGAATTTTATGAACTACGGGGGTGGACAATTTTCCGAATTGTTTTCATAAATAGGCAGCTCGTGTTTTTTTGCCCAGGCAGCAACCGCCAAAACACGAGCTCCCAAATGTCTGAATACTTCATAAAGAACTCGGTTTTATTGCCGGTATAGTGCTTATTTAATCTTGGGCATCGAAGCTATGTTTTATCAAAGCCCAACAGAAGTGTCAGTGGCACTAAGCGCCTGCTATTTTAATCACAACACTTTATTTTTCAGATTGGTCAATTAATTGGAGGAGTGATAAAATCATTTCGAATTTCTTTTTCCTAGCCTGACCATAGTAAATAGTAGATAGTCTGATCTATAGTAAAAATTAATGGCTCATTATTTTTGAATAGAATGTATTAAAATTGTTTATGAATACATTTTCAAATTTCCTATTGATGTTTACGAAGTATAAGTAAAATCGTTTAAGTTTGCTCTAAGAATCTATGGAGTTATAGCTTGTGAGTAGTAAGAAAACGGCGAACACCAGATAGCGCAAGATGGCCGCCGTCGTGTCTGAGTCTCCCCCCCTCTGGTCCGCCAGTGTCGTGATGTGCCGGCGAGGTTCCGCTGCCGTCCCCCCCCCCTCTGGACCGTCAGTGTGTGAGTCTTGGGTGTCTGTGTCCGACCGCCTGGTGGACTTGGGCGACCGTCTAGGTTGACGTGGGCGACCGTCTAGGTTGTCTTGGTTAAACTGTGGTATGTTTTGGTGTGTAGTGTCCAAACGCGGCCTCGGATGTGAAAACGGAGGCCAGATTCGGATTCAGCGTGAAATTCTGCATCTGTATGGTGAATTTGAAAGCAATCGGAGATAAAAATTTTTCGCTGACGTCCCCCCCCCCTCTGGACAGCTTGCTTCGATCTTGGCTTCTAGTGGACGGATTTTGTCGAGTGAGGTGTCATTTGAAAGTTAAGAGTGAGACAAATTCACTGAAACAAACGGCTTGTTCCTATCTGTCTTCGTTCAAAAGTTAGAGCTGTTACAAGATTTTAGGTCGGAGCTCACCTGAAAAAATCCTAAGTGTCAGAGTGACTTTGAATGGGAAAAATTAAAAATTTTCCAAAGTGTGGAATTTCGACCTGGGACCTTTACCAAAGGTTGTTTCATCAAATTTCGCTGACCCCCCCTTTGTTCTAACTTTGGTTCTAGTGGACGGATTTTGTTCGTTCGACTTGCATTGGAAAGAGGATGAAACACTGCTCGACCGCATTTTTCGTTGCGAGTCAATCGGAGCAGCCGTTCAAAAGTTAGAGCGGTTACAAGATTTTAGGTCGGAGCTCACCTGAAAAAATCCTAAGTGTCAGAGTGACTTTGTATGGAAAAAATTAAAAATTTTCCAAAGTGTGGAATTTCGACCTGGGACCTTTACCAAAGTTTGTTCATCAAATTTCGCTGCCCCCCCCCCCTTTGTTCTAACTTTGGTTCTAGTGGACGGATTTTGTTCGTTCGACTTGCATTGGAAAGAGGATGAAACACTGCTCGACCGCATTTTTCGTTGCGAGTCAATCGGAGCAGCCGTTCAAAAGTTAGAGCGGTTACAAGATTTTAGGTCAGTAGTTTATAGTGTGACATCCGGCGCGACGCTTCGCTTCGCTTTGCTTCGCTTCGCTTGCGCCGGATGTCACACTTTTGCGGGTTTTTTCAAAAAAATCAAAATTTTAAAAAATTTCAAAAATTTAGGTAGACTTCAAATTTCACGTGGCTGAAGGCCGAAGGGCGAAAATTTAAGCGTTTTTAAAAATACCCAATTTTTCAAATTTTTCAAAATCTCAAAATTTGAGAATTACAATCGGGCGAAGCCCTAGAACCTTCGGTTCGATTTTCACCCTCGCTTAAATCATGACCGTTCCAGGACACCGAAAAAATCATAAAAGTTGAGAATCTCAAATTTGTGATTATGACATTTTTCATTGCTTAAATCATGACCGTTCCAGGTCATGTAAAACCGGACACCGAAAATCATAAAAGTTGAGAATTTCAAATTCATGAATTTTATCCATTTTTCAGGTTTTTAAAATATATCATGTGACTTGCGAACCGAAGGTTCAGGGCTTCGCCCCGTTAAAAATATTTCTTTAAAAATGGAAGAAACAAAAGTGGATGAAACAAAAGTGGAAGAAACCGCAAGAATATATCCTTCGTTATCATATGAACGTAGTTCTACTTTAATGGACATTGAAAAGATTAACATTGAAAAAATGAATAAAGAAAAACACAAAGATAGAGTTAGGTATATTAAAGATAAGGAATCTCAATTATTATTAAGATTAGAGCATTATAAAAAATTAAGAAAGAGATGGACTAAAGTAAAGAAAGTAACACAAGGAATTGGCATATTCTTAACAATAAGTATAGGTGCTTTAACAAATGTTATCTCATCAGGTCTTTTAGTAATTCAAGTAGTTGCTACAGCTTTAACAGGTACGGGTGTTTTTGCAACTTCACTTGTATACAATGTTAGATAAAATCTTTAATAACTAAGAAACGAAAATCATTAAAAACTAAGCATTTACATATTAAAGAAGTCTATGATAAACTACATTACTACTTTCAAAGAGTATGTGATGATAATGTTATTACGTTAGATGAGATTGAAAAATTTGATCAAATAGCTAATGAAGTAAATCAAATATCATTTCAATCACAGACAGAAAAAGTTGATGATAAAAATAAAAAGGATGGCAAAATTTCTAGTGATGCTAAAAATTTCTAATGA
>CAJQUW010000154.1:0-15278 GCA_907163375.1 Prostheceraeus crozeri | reverse complement strand
CGGTTGTCCTACTTTACGGGTATACAGCACCCGACGATCTCTTCAACGCAAGATATTTTCGCTTGTGATTCTATTAGCCAAATTTCCTTTCGTGACTTTTAATGAATATATGACCTCATTAAACCGTGAGAGTCTTGAGTTGCAATTCTAGACAAATAACTAAATAAAACTAGATAATGGTTTAAGAACGGATCGGGTGAGTCATACCCGAGTATTTTCCGTAGTTCGTTTTCAGTTCAATCTTGAAATTGCGACCAACTCTAGAGTAGTGATTGATGCCCAATAATCTACAAAATAGTACATCACAAAAAGTTGAGTCAGAAGCCATTAAAAGACTGCGTTATTTAACATTAGGAACATTAACAAAATTTAGAAATTTGAATAGCAGTTTATCTCAATGTATTGTCATATGTAAGACAAAGTATACTAACTTGGTACTATGCGCAAAATACTTCTTCGACTCGTAATAAGGAATGACTTTTCGGTTCTGTGATGAACAAATGTGCACCGCTGCAACACAGCGACCGCACACCGCTGTATGAAATGACAATGAAGCAACCATGACACGCGAGATTCCTACAAATAAAATCAGTGCTACGATTTGATGACCCATTACGTCGCGATCGCAGTGACAAACTTGCACCGGTACAGGATGTATTTCAAGAATTCAACGCTGATCTGTCTCGCTTCTTCATTCCCAGTCCCTACTTGACAGTAGACGAGCAGCTTCTTGAGTTCCACGGGAGAGTCCGATTCCAGCAATATATAAGCTCTAAGCCTGGAAAGTTCGAGATAAAATTCCTGCGGCTGTGCTGTGCTGAGACATTCTATATCTTAAATCGAATTGTTTACATTGGAGTATGAACCGTCAGGCCAAATGAAAATGTCACAATACTCGGCGTTACGCATTTGATGGCACCGTATCTATAGACACAGGTCGTCAGCTAACTGCTGATAATTGGCATACTTCGATGGAACTGGTTGACACTTAGAGAAAATACATTCCACCAGTGCGTCTTCTCTACCGTACGTGCGAGCCTTCGGCGCATCCTCAGAAATTTTTCTCAGCAATTATAAAATGAAAAGTGTCATCATTCAATTTAAATTCGATACTTTGTCGTGACAGCATGCAACAGCTTTTTCCGTCCCAAGTCAAGACGCTCCACCTCATGAACAGTTTTCAGCACTTTCGAAATCTCAGCTGTTTTTCTTTCCAACAATTAGACACACAAGCTGTTCTTGTGTTGAGACGGAGTCATTAATTGTTTGTCAGCACAGAGCGAAAGAGAGTTGTGTGCGTGTGAGTCAAGCAAGCGCACGCGAAACCGCGCCCGCGCCAATATTGGCTTTTCTTCCCGATAGACATAATGCTTTTGTCTTCTCCAATTTTGCAATAAAATTCCTACGCGATTCTTGATCGAAGCGCGGTATCTATATATAGTAAAGGAAAGCGCAACCTATAGGTCCTGGATTCGCTTTATATCAGAGAGGCCACACGTCAACATTCGCATATGGCTGACGTTTCAGACAAGACTGCGATCAGATTGGAATTGAGCGTTTCTATCAGATGCTAATGCAGAAGTAATTGCATCTGACTCAAACACCCAGATTCGGTTAGAAATTCCATAATTTGGTTTTTTACGTGATTGATGTGACACTAAGTTCGTTAAGTACTGCAGAATGGGAGGATCACAAACCACGCTTCTCGTCCGAAGGGAATATACTGAAAAGATGACAGTCGTCAATGCAAAGGTAGGCCAACACCTGATATAACAAATTGAAAGTACTCTCACAGAGTAAGAAATAAGAAATTACATCCAAGGATCACTTTTAAATGCATCAAATAATTTTCAAACCTGTGAGCGGCTGAGACGGCCATGAGAAACGCAAGAAACTGTTGACCTGCCTTCCTTTTTTTTCTCGAGAAAATGTGGTCAGGACAGAGAGGGGGGGATATTAGTAATGTCAGTTCCTTGAAGTAAAGACGTAGTAAGAGACATGAGAGAGCAATCACTGTCTCATGAGCACATTCACGTTGGGCCTTAAAAAATGTTCGGGGAAAGGAAATTGTTTGTTAAAAATTCACTTTTATGAAAATTAATGTTGTAACACAAAAAATGTCCTGGTATAAAGAAATATAATTCCAATGGCGCGAGTGGAAGGCCTATGGTGTTCTGGGTGGGCGCACGTGACGCCACTGAAGATACCACGTACATTAAGGTATTGTCCGAAATAATAATCGAGGAGTACAGTACAGGCCGTCTCGCCAAGAGACCCCATCGAGGTGTCGTCAAAGAAAGACACGAAAGTTTTCTACGATGAGCAGGGTACTGCACTTGTTTCATTCTGGACAAAGGTCGAAAACCTATGTTGCTCGTTGATAACTTTCATCGATATGCTCCTGAAACCCGAAAATAAATACGAAAACCATGTACCTGTTCACGAGTACAACAGGACGAAATCAGTGTCGGAACATATCGCAGACAAGCGACCTCGTGGATTCAGTGCAATCGAGAGTGCCGACGTTGGCCGGGTCCTCGATTATGGAGAATGCCAACATGAATGATACTAGATCTTGGAATAATGTGCTGCTACTACAGCAGGCCATCCTTCCGATTGAAACCAGAAAATCTCAGCAGCACCACAAGTTTCCTGTGAATGCAGGATATCAGTTGGTGAACAAGCAGAATTCTTAAGACGGTCTCCATACACCAGCAAATCATCGTCAGAAGCTACCAAAAACTTGCCATGAAACTCGTCGGCTATTGCGGTTTCTTAATCTGAGCGTGTCGTGGGACCATCGTTTCGAAAAGAGTGTTCGTTGTGCTTTTTTGTCTTTCACGCATTGATCGAAAGATATTCGTTTGTTGTGGCAAGTGTGAAAAGCCTCGTTGCAATAGTCATCAATCAGACCTGTGCAAGGAATGCATGCAACTTTTCTACTATCATCTTTTGAAACTTGGTACGAGTAACTACACGTCTTTAATGTAGGAATTATGTATTTTATTTACAATTTTATTCATGATCTCCAAACATTGACATACATTGTATGTACATGTATAATACATGCATAAAATATATAATTTACATTTATGGACTACTACCGATACATGGCGGGGTTATTGCATGTTTAACTGGCATAAAACTAGTGATTTAACTACTTTTGAATATGCTAGACGGCGATAACCTAACAAGAAGTAGGCACTACTATATTTGATCAATAGCCTGCATGTACCTGTAGGCCTATTTACACATATTTAATAATTATTGGGCATCATTACCGATACTCTACATGTAAATCTGTATTTCAAGCAATCTTCAAACATGTTGCCTCACTTACTAATAAAAACACTCAAAACTGAACGATGAGAAGAGGCATAATGTATTAAGAAGAACACGGGTTATTTATACCCGTTTCGTCTTTAACTGCTTATTGAAAAGCGCGTAGGACAACCGTTAATTGAATTATGTCAAGATAAATCATGGTTTTACCACACATTAATACAGATTGCCCAAGTCAAGCAATCACTAATCAAAAAATCAATCAATATTCAACAGTTTTGTTTAGTTAATTTGCATACAAAGCATCTGTTTCGATGTCGGTGGAGAACCTACAAAATTCGTCGGATATCGCAGGATATTGGAGGTGACAATCGTCGGTTGATTTTGTCAGTAATTTTGTAGGATTATTGTCGGTCTACGGTTTACAGTGGCATGTGGTACTTGGTCTCAACTCGAGTTCATTTAATGGTGAAATCGAAAGCTGCATGCACATTGGGGATTTTAATTAACACGTAAACTAACCCGCGTATAGGACGATACCATGTATAGGACGCAGTGGATATTTGACACCTAAAAACGATGGAAAAACTGTGTGCCTGTGTATAGTACGCATCTAAATTTAGTCTTAAATTTCCATTACATAATTTTAATAGAAGCGGTGACCATAAGTTTAATCAAGGTGAACTCAATTCAATCGCTATGATCGTCTTGTGTGCTGATTGCTGACTCACACATCCTGTCAGTCAGCAGATGTATGTCTATCCTCTGTAGACTATCGGGGAAAGGATGGGTTTATAGTTCGAATCTACATTGATCAACAGTATTGCGCGTAAAACCAAAAATCAGAGTTACTGTGCCGGTCAGAAAACAACAGTGCACTTCTCATATTGATATAATATTGTTAGCTTGAAATTTTTATAATAAATTTTTGATTTATTCTATGATAAATGTATAAGTTTAATAATAAATAAAAGTATCCATGGATATAGACGCACCTGGGTTTTTAGGTCAGCTTCTTAAGAAAAAATGCGTCGATCTATTATGGCGGGTACTTACGGTAATACTTAGGTGATACTCTCACCTAATATACTGTAACTTTTATGTGTAGACCACTGCTCCAGAAATGAACATCGTGTCATAAATGAAAATAGCTAATGCTAAACGAAAGACCGAGAAAATGTCACCAATTAAATTATGCTTCATATATAGTTTGCATTATGGGTATACATTACATTGTGTTATAACAAGCAGGTACATGGAAGAGCACTGCTTTTCAAATATGTCGATGAGTTTTTGAGAGATAAAAAAAAACTGATTATACTTACCCCTACAAATTTCGTTTTTCCAATCTTTCCACAATCGTAGCTAATGTATAGTACCTTGAGTGTAAATGATTGCAGAGGAAGCGTCGCTTACATTCATATGTGCGATAATGTGCTTCTAATAATATTTATGCAAGGGCATCATCTTGTGTAGAAGCTGTGAAAGAATTATTTCTCTTCATTTCCTTCAGAGACGGTTCACCGTGTTTTGTTAATCGTTTGGTTTGTGTGTACTAGGCCGATGTTGTAGTGGTTTATTGGCAGAGATGTTTACCCAACACGATTGCAATAAGAAAATGGTATCGGAGCAGGACGACGCCAGGGTCAGTTGCGGGCGTTTAAAGGATATCGTCTACTCGTCTCTCATCCCTAAATTAATTTATTTACGCGTAGGAGTGGTACATCAGATTCAATCTTTGCGGTACAACGTAGCATGTTTGCGTGCACAAAGAGAAGAAAAAACAAAGCTTGTATTTACAAATCTCAGTAACTTCAGACTTACAGCCGCAGTTCACAAAAGCATTCTTCTTTGCGCTCATCAATTTTGAATCGAATCTGGAGGATGGTGCGGCGCTGTCGGAACCTCATTATTCTAGCGGAATGTTTGAGACTGGAATGACAATGACAGCGATATCATTGTCTTCGAGTGCTTTCCAAGTGAGGTCGAACGAAATCGATAACTTTCTTAATTCGATATAAGAATAATAGAAACAACACTTCAAAATTGTCGGAAAAGTGTCATAACTATCGATAGGATCATGGAAAATAATTTCTCAGTACAGAAACTTGAGATGACAGTGCAATGCCATCGATTTTATCGGTTCATTCGAACATGCACAAGGTATTTTCCATCCACAAATGTCTCTAATAGTTTCAAATGAATAACGACTTTCAAATTAGTTTCAGTAGTGGCAAGAATTACTCAAATTTTTGATAAAATTGGATCTTGTATATCAGCCTATTGTTGAACAGTTGAACTAGATATCTGATTTGATTATGAATTCATATTTTGTGTAATTTATTGATCCAAATAGATGACAGTGACCACGTGACTAGTAAATCAATTGCAGAAAAGTCCTAGCGGACGGCGATGATGGGCTTTCAGATCAATTCAAACAACACGCAACGTGACCAAATGGCACAGACACGCGTCTATGAGTAGTTACATGCTTCTCAATGCTTCTGAGCGAATGTTCTATTCGAGTGAGCTACAACAACCCCCCCAATCAAACACAACCACAAAAACCCCGAAATCGAGCCAACAGCAGGCCCATCAGTTTGATGGACCTCAACCTCCAAAAATAAAAATCAAAGACCCTTTTCGTGATCTAAAATTTAAATTCTTTTTCCCCTGGAGGTTTTAGAAGACATTATAAATAAACTTGGATGCTAAATAAATGTGGGTACTATTACCGAGTGAATTGGTCATAGACACCATGACAACACAAATAGACTTGTCTCGTTTCTATTCTTTTTCTTCTTTTCTTCCCTCCGTTTTCTTCTCAGAATTAGCCAAAAACAAACAACACGAATACTGAAACACCAACCAGATTTGGTTGTATGTTTTTAAGGAGAGAAAGTTGGTATTATCCACCAAAATGACAAACAGATTTGCACTATAAGAATGGTGATATACAGATTGTTTCATCACATAGAAAAATGGATCACACCGTAACAACAATAAATCCGAGATCACACATAAAAACCACAACCCTTAAAAAAAAAAAAAAACAACTGTCGCCTTCACATTCTTCACTTCTCACGTTCACTACACCAACTTGTCTAAACCCTCCCCACAAAAATCCGGCCTTCACTTCAACTTTGTCTAACTACAACCTAACCAACTAACTTAACATCCGCCAAACTTGAAAACGAATTTCTCTGAAATTCGGAAAGAATATGTCAGTTGTGCTTACATAAATATCATGTGTTGGAAATTTCACAAGCATGAAATCTATTTGGAGGTTGTTTTCTTTTCCTTGTTTATAGATAAAAAAAAGTAGTATGATAATTTGAATCTTCATTTATTCCAATGTTACACAAAATCATAAACCTCAACTTACATACATCTTATAAAATTAAACATTTGGTTTTTTCCTTTGTTATGTTAATATGTTGGGTTCCTAAAAAATACCAATACAAAGAAAAACTAACACAGCCAAAAGCTATCAAGCAAAACCAAAACAAAAATAAAAAAAGAAAATACAATCGGGTCAAAAAAATCAGAGTAGAGCGAGAAGAAGCCTTATAAAAGCACACCATTATTCATCAACAATAATTTAAACTCGAAAACTAACTGCTACAATGTGGATTAACTACTGGACTATCATGTGGCCATATCTTCCCATAGCTTTCCCTGACTTCGGCGCTGGGTTCGTCGCGGTGGTGTTGGCAGCACTCCTGAATTGCTTTCCCCCCCAGACTAGAAAATCTTCTAAGACTCTTACCGGTTGAAAAACAACACAAAGCACAAATGAACAATAACGAGATCGCATTCACAAAAGAGGCAAAAGTGTCAGCCCTTGCTAGAACTAGGGTTCTTCTCCCATTTGCGAGACTACAAAAGCAAAAGCGACTAAATGTCCCTTACCACAAAACCTAACCACCACAGAGTTTAGCAAATCGACGGATGGCATAATTGATGATTTTTTTCAACTTCTGTCCGTTAAAGAGGGTCCTCTCCTGTGGCCCGTCCAACAACGCAAAACATACCAAAAAAAGCGTAGAGGACCCGCCGCGCCTAATTTTGTAGATTTGTAAAAAGTTTGATCCAAGTCTCCATCGTTAATAACTGAGATGGCTGGGCTGCACATAACTCGTCTATTTCTAAGTCCACTATTCGTAGAAGACCCTAATTGTAGATCGAATAAATTCAAGAGCAGTAAGAGGAGTGGGGAAGGGGCCCTCCCTCTCAGGAATGTGAATTATCAGATCAGCATGCAAAAAAAAAAAGGACGCTCTCAGATGGGTGCAATGAAGTCATTTTCAGTCACTATAACAGGCCTAGTCGAAATCAATGGGAATTCGGTTTCTCTGGTCATGATGAGGATCAGTTCCGTCTGAAGGATGAAAAAATGATGGTCGATTGACAAATTATGGATAAAAATCCTGGATCATAGAATTCCATAATTCCGAGACATTTTACATTCGTACTCCCCGACCCCCCCTGTGTACAAGGTGGTGCGACTTCTACTGATTTGGGCAGGCATTTGGACCAATGTGGCTGCTCTGGAGCACAGAAAAACAATCACATACAGCAAAGAAACCATGAATTTCTGAACGCTATGTGAATGTTCTTTAAAAACGAATTTCACAATGGCCAAATGACAGATCAACTTGGTTGATTCCATTCGACTTTGGCTATTTAAATGGATGAATAATGCACGATATGCTACGTGTCACAGGAGTAGTAAGTTCAAACTTTATTGCAAGTCTCAATTAGAGAGGGGCTTAAGGACATTATCTTGGAACAGGCCCATAAACGTTCTCCTCCTCGATCCTGAAATCCCATAGAAACATGTATGGAGTATTACCTAAAAAAACGTGAAACGATCGCGAGTTTCGTCGTTCGGACGTGCCCACTTTACCTGATTACGCCCAACGAGATGGCGTCATTCACACCATTTACAAACTGTCAACTGTTAAAATAGAGAGTGGAGAAAAGTTAGATCACCTTGTCAAAAATCCAACACGATATCATTCGCGAATCAATATGCCTAGACGGAATTGTAAATGTCATTGACAATAAGGGTAGTAAGAGGCCACAAAATATTAAGCTTTCTTAAAGAAACCGTTACTGTAATCATAGCTTATCAGGATTATATAAGGACAATTTAAATATATTAGGGACAAAGATTGAAATAAACAAATTGAAAAAATGCATTCATTTTCTGTAAAACATATCATACTTATGTTTTAATATTCAGGCTCCAAATTTTAGGATGATCCACTTTTATGAAACAGACGTAAGAGCGCATCTAATAGGACGTGATTCCTTCAGGGATTGAATCAATTAATGATTCAAATCCCTTTTTAATTTGATTGATTGAAAAGAGCAAGTAGGTTCGTACTTGTATTCAATTTTGCCATACCTGGCTCGTTATGCGAGACTTACTTCACATTATCTACAAATGCAGTGTTTGGATCAATTGATAACAACAAGGTGAATCATTCCTATCATCGTCTCAATGCATTACAACGGGCCAATAGGCAGAAACACAGAAAATAGTGATGCATCAAATACCAAAAGCCTTGAATCTCTATCACAATCCCCTAGAAACGCACGAAATACAGGTAGAGAGATAAAATTGACAGATGAATTATTACACATCACAGACAGTTTTAAATCTTAGAAGTACAGTAGTGTGCTATAAATACACTAACTATATTGAACAATTATAAGATAGAAGAACAGGAAAAAACATCTTTTTATAGTCCACAATAATATTTAGATGTAATGAATTTGAGCTTCTGAAATCAGAAGAAATTAAAACACGACACGATGTTGCGGATTAGATATTTAAAAAGTGGATCTGAATTGGGACAGCTTGCCATCAATTATATTAAATTTGTTTTAATTACACAGACAGCAAACGTTGAATAAGCATGCAAGTCATCATCATAGATCAACGTCGCCCGAGTCCTTATCACCTCCTTTTATGTTTCAAATACATCGTCAGAGAGAGAATATAATCCGAATGGAAATTGCATCATTCAGATCGTTTGATGATCTCCATCAAGAATACTTGTCCGTGTCGAAAAATCAAATGTAATCTTTAACATGAGGTCTTTCATTTCCAGTGTACATTGACCAAATTATGTGCCGCATTTTATTATATATTCCAGAAACAGCATTGCGATAGCGCTTTTTCACAATCACATCCGAGACAGTAATTTAAACTTGATGTCTAGGACCGTTAGCCAAACATCGTTATATAGACCAGCAAATCGCTGTTTGCCTGCAGGGATTCGGATCCTGAGGCCCAATAATTTGCGGAAGTCGGAGTTCTATCAAATTTACCTCCCTGGCAGTGCTACACTTCTTGCTTTTGCTCTGCTCACATAGCCGAGGCAGAAAGTGTTTTGAAACTAGAAGTTCACGGAGAAAAACAGCAGTGATTCTGTACGTTCTGCGTTTAATCAATAAATATCCTGTAAAAGTACAGAACCAAACATCTCAAGATTGCGACTGATTCAAATATTTCAAAAGTTTCAAATAATGGCTTCCTAGAAGAACTATTGGTCTGTCATGTTGTAGGAAAATGATAACTTTCGGTTCTGATGTACTATTCCGATCAGGCAATCTTGGGGAAAAGAATATCCTAGCACCAACCCTAAAAACCTAGACACACTAATTGTCTGTTCTTGGCTGTAAAGTTTGTGATTTTGTCCTCCAACATGTTTTTAAGAACGAATAATGACCATGCTGAGGTGACTTGCATTTTCAATTGAAAATCTGTTGTTGAATGGCAGAATTTCTTATCAATTGCTTTTAGTTTAAAATATGACATCTCATCAAAATGCAATGCTGTATGTCTAGTAAAAAAAGGCATGCGGAGAGTTAATTGTCATAATTTCAAGTTTCACGAAATGTTATCATTACCGATCATCAGATAGCAATAAAAAGGGAAGAATCACAATATTTAAAAATCAATGCTGACATATAGATATGACTTCAAAATCGACTTCGTATTTGCGTTTAGTAGTGAGACTATGGTCATATTCTGGATAAAAATTTCCAGCGATGTCCTCGATTTGCGTATATCATCTAATTCTATTACTGCTAATCAGTTGGTATGAATCAAGATTCTACATTAAATTTCCTCTGTCAATACAAAGATGCAGAATTGCTGCGTGATCACCCTGTAGGACTACAAAGTGGTATGTCCATAGCAAAGGAAGGCGTTGTTATGAATATTTTTCTTTCATTTTAAATTAATCTTTCAGCTCAAGAACAGCGTGGTACTTCAGTGCCAATGACTGACTGCGCAAGAATTTTGTCTTAGCGGATATTCGAATTCTAAAGTAATCCTGGCCAATACTCTTACATCTAAATTTGATTTCTGCACTTTCGTGTTCCGTAATATTTTTCCCCTCGACTGATTTGGCAAAGACTCCTCTTGAGGAATAAGGCGCCGAGTATTCTAACTACTTTTTCATTTCATTTAGAAGTGACAGTTTCGGTTAAGATCTCAATATCTATGGCGTGAAGTCAGTGTCCTTTAACTCGAAGGAAATTACCTCATCCTATTTTTAACACCGCTTGTACTCTTGTGTACACGGAAAGCACAGGATTTCAACGGAAAAAATGATACACATCCAACTTCTAATTAAGATAGCATCATCTCGCTACACGATCTTCTTGCTCATAAATTCGTTGCAGTCTATGTTTTGTTACAAGTATTCATATTGTCAGAAGTCGATCTTGTTTATCAAATATACAAACGTACATATTCCACATATTTATTCACAATCCATACAATAGGATGAAAAATGAAGATAGAGAGAAATTATATAAATGGGCTAATATTTGTGTTTCTGACTTTACAATTTCTTAAGTTTGCTCCTTACTCATGGGTGTGCAATAACTCAATTTAAGGAGCCAATAATGTGTACAGGTTAAATTTATGCACTAAATCATTGCTGAGGTCTGCGCTTGCGACACTTGAAAATCCCAAAAGACGAGTAAGTATAATTAAGTCGGCCTAGAAAAGGGGTTCCAAAAGTTATATATACATAAATGTACATACTACATGACATTAGCTAATCACAATACTAAATTCTAAGTTCACTATTCCACAATGTGCTCAGAAGCCTGGAATTATCTCGATGAAACATTGAGTATTGCTCCGAATTAGAGGTCTGCCGTCGCGAAATTCCAAGCCTCAACAATACAATACAGCAACACGAAGTTCCTACGCATCGTCTAGCACGAAAATTCTGTAAGTAATATTGATTTTGCGAATAGATTCATCTGAAACATAATCTCATATACACCACAGAGTTCAATGGGATATTCATCAGATTATGTAAATTAACCAACGAAATAATTTCAGCTGCGATTAAAGGATCAGTGGTCGGTGTCACAAGACTGCAAAACCTCGTGCATACGCCGTGCACAGATGCTCAACCCTAAGGTTTCAATGAGAGCTGAGCATACAGAATAAGCCATAAGCCGCCTTTGATTGAGGAGGTCACACAAGATAGCCACAAGCCATAAGTCATGAGCCGCAACCGTCACAGGTTGAGGATCCATGGTGATGATGTTCAATAGAAACAAACGTAATAGACATAGCGCGTCATTCATTATGCCTATGTTTACTACGCTTCATACCCTTACATAAATTAGAAAAAATATCATATATTTCTCTTCTGTTTGCTTGTAGTATCTGTCAAGCCAAAATATTGACAAAATGACTTATCACTGGTGGCTTTAAGTTATAGCTTATGGAGGATCGTGACACGACGTGTGAACACGTGGTGACTTATATCTTATGTGTTATTTTGTTGCCATCAGGCCTTAGAAGCCTGTTTAGCCTACAAAGGCTCGGAATCAGAGAGCATCGTCTCAACCAAACTTCACAGCTGAAAATGTTCACTCACTTTATGCAGCGAATTGTTCAATTGACGTATAACTTCTGTCATTACAAGTTAATACTTGATTCCTATTCATGGAAATAAAATTTCATCTTCTCAGTGTCATGAATTGCGCGTAATGCTCTGCGCATGATCTGGTACTGACAGCTCGCTCTGTGGCATAAGACATCAGAATGTATTTGTCAACCCGTGCTGTATTTCGAGCCGATCTCTCCTAGCATCAGCAATAAATTATTGTAAAAGCACAAACATGCATTCATGACAGGGCTCAACACGACACGAGCCGGTCGCGCTTGAGTCGTGTTCGCAAAGCGAGCGCAGACACCTACTCTGAAAGAAAAGGGTGTCACAAATCTTGAAGCACAAAATGTCTTGACTGCCGGAGGCGCAGCGTTTCGCACGACAGGGGTTCTTCATCACGCCTCGGAATACCCCTATTAGCCTAAGCATCTAGAACCAGTTTGCCTGACGATGATCACCGGAAATAAGCATAAAACGCACGCGAAAACAAGAGGTTGTTTCCTCTCAAATAGTTATTCTTCCACTCATCTTGAGGCTCCCAAAATGGAAGAATATCAACAACGGGCTGAGGCAATCTGAAGACTGTACATCCGCTGCTTGAGTATATTTATCCCTGGCTTGTCGCGCGGCTGATAATCACAAAGATTACGGATGCCACGTTCGACGAGGCATGAAAAACAAGTATGTCCCGCAGATTGAACAAATAAGCAACAAAAAAATCCATGGGAACCACCCTAGGTGATCATTTTCTTTATGGAAATCCCATAAAATTATCCAGTAAATTATCGCGCATTGTCTACTGCAAAAAGCAGTAATTTCTACTGCCAAAAAGACCTACAAACATCATCGTCTACTGCCAAAAGGCCTACAGAACATTCACTTTATAAACGCATTCAGCAAGCAACAATTTTCACTATATTTTGCGATAATTAGGAAATAAATATAAATGCCGATCGAACCTCAACAAGCGTAATTTTAAGTATCCTGTGGAAACATTTAAATCATCCACCAGGATTCAAACAACCGAATTTGAGGTATTGCACAGTACCTAAAAATAATAATAAAACTCACATTATATTTCCATTTTCTCCAATCCTCCTTCAGAGATTCAACTTTATGATTCGATTATTTGTGTCGACGTAGCGGGTGTGTGGATCGGAATATTGATTACCATATAATATCACTCAAATGACTTTCAGCAATATAATCAAATCACTTTTTTTAATGGTTTTCAGCGAAAGTGAAAAGATATTAGGTAGTTGAGTCAAGAATTATGCGAATCAAACGGTGTAGATGAAGATGATTGAAGTTAGGAACAGAGGTAGTTCAATTTTTCCTGGCAATTGTGCTAAAAACAATCTAGGGTCACTCGTTTGTATTTGCCTTTTATTGAGGTTTATTGTGCAAGATAAAAACCAGCAAGGTAAACCACAGCGCTTCGTGGTCAGGTGGGACCGTGCGGAACACATTCGCACTGCAAAGGTCCCACCCAAGTGTGTCCTGTGACACGAAGCTCTGTGGTTTTACTTTATTGATTCTCCAATCTTGTGCTTAACCTCAAAGGCAAAGTACAAAGGAGTGACCCGCTTGGTTTTAGTACAATTTCAGTAAAAGAGAAGATTCGGAATTATTTCCCGAATGAACAGATCGTCGGCTTAATTCCTGAAAATGTGTGAAAGTCGAATTGACGACCGAAATCCTCTGAATGTTCAAAGCACAAATAAACTGACATAGCGTAGTTTAACATTTTGTAAATCCACAAGTATAAGACAGTAAACGACTTGTAATTTACGCGCTGGTGATGACTGAAACACGCACGATGCACTGAGAGGAATGACTCTGCAATTGATGCCGCCTGTTGATATAAGCAAACACAGGTCTCCGCTCGCATCCCTTTGTCGTGTGACTCATGGACCGAAGGTTCGTTATGAGGGCATTCATTGGTCATTAACAGTGCAGCGATCGACGATTGTTTATTCCACATAGGAGAGAGATGGGAGCAGAGAAAAATTGTGACGGAATATCGAATATAAATTACGTCCTTTAGGTCATCATAGTCATGCAAATAGGAAACACCTGAATCCGCATATTGTGACCTGAATATTCCAGCTAAGATACATTCAAAATCAAAAATCAGCTTTCAAATGAGAAAAGAACATAAAAGAAGTTTTGAAGTGTGCGAGATGGATATAAGGAGAGAGAGAGAGAGAGAGAGTGGTGGTGATGTGTGTTGTGTGAGAGGAGAGAGAGAGAGAAAAAGAGAAGCTTTTTCCCTGTGCTTCGCGCACATGGCCCCATCAAAAACAAACAGTTCTAGGAGACTACCGGAGTTTCCGGAGAGAGAAGAGAGAGATAAGAAGAGACTAGAAGGACTTAGTAACTGTGCTCGTGCATTGTGACACTCCATCAAAAGCGAATCATTTAGAGGAGACAAAGAGTAGCAAGAGAAGGGACGCAAGTATAAACGAAATGTTCTTTTACGAGTGTAAGCAATGTAATAAATAATAAAATACAATGCACTTTACAAATATAATATTCATATATTGATTGATATTTAATATAAATAAGTAATAAATGTGATGTAGACCATAATATCAATAAATCAAATATAAAACTAACAATATTATTGAAACGATAGAATATTGTACTTGCGTATAAAATTGTATTACATGTATAATAATCCAATGAATACATTAGATGGTAATAATACGAGATTTATAAACAAATATCTTTCTTTGTATATTAGAGTAAAAGAAATGGCTGTATTATCGCAAAAATGAATGAGTGTCAACGTTCTTGTAGAGGTTATGTCTATCGTCGAAAAATGTTTAGAGACACGTGTCTCCAGCACACATTTACAGATATAATTGCCTGCTAAACATTATATGGATGCCATGAATGCAATTAAGAATTCCCTCTAAATTGCGAGTATGCATCTTAGCTCATACAAATGTCTCTAAAAACCATAAGAATGCTTACTGCCACATCAAATATCTGTAGCGATTTTGAAAAAAGGCAGTAAAATCGAAAAAGTCTCTAGAAAATGATCACTCGGGA
>CAJQUW010000153.1:0-199361 GCA_907163375.1 Prostheceraeus crozeri | reverse complement strand
TTGAAGTGCATGGCGTTAAGGCTAAAAATAGAAAAAATGCTACACATCGTGAGCGCGTGACGATAGCTGCCTTCACGAATATGACGGTCAGGATAAGGCTAAGATATAGCGTCGCTAAGGATACGGGAAATCCTTATCTGGTTTCACGAATACGGGCCTTTGTTATTTGGAATAGCAGTGACTGAATTTCTGCGCTATGACGACCGATGAAACGAATCAGTGTGACTGGGTCCAGCTGGACCCATAGATTTACTAAAAGGTTTGCGATGTATTGCAATTATTTAAACAACAGCTAATACATTTTCACTTGGCAGTTATAATTGACATATCGATACAGATAAAGTCCAGTGATATCAATAATAAATAATGAAAACTTAATAAATAACAGCAAGTGATCTGGAAAAATGGGTCCACGTGGACCCAGAAAACCCCCCGAAGGTTAATCAGAGATCCCTCAGATGAAAGAGCATGACCTGTAGATGCTTCGGTACGTCATATCGAAGAAATGTCTCTTCAGCTTAAATCTACAGACAATAATTCAATATAGTCTTGTGTATAACCAAGATGTCACAATATTCTCCATTCAATATGGACATGTAGATGGAGTTTTTCTATCCACGCTATTTGTGAAAGACAAACAACCTGATGCGGAAAACGCGCAGGTTTGTAGTAGTCAAGAGGTATGCAATGCTAAGTGAAGGCTTCTGGTACGGCATCATCCCTTGCACAACTTCGTGCTAGATCCCGGACTATAGCCTTACTACCCTTAGTATTTCCATAGATATTTATCACAACAGTATTTTAAAAAATTGATGAAGGTGGTGTGCAGTCAACGACAATTTTACCAATTCCAGTGCTGCTACAAGACTTTGGTGCACCCGCAAGTGCGTTCATTCCGAGCGTGAGCGCATGTGCTGAATGAAATGTACGTACACATCGCTTTCTATTATTTGGTGTTTGTTGTATAGATTGATTTTCGTGAAATCTGCATGTGGGGATCTCGGCTGTGAACTCAATGTCATCGCCATTCATCAATGTTTCGGCGCCAGCAGCAGCAAACTCCTTCTCGTTCTGCTTCCGATTCTGATAGTCTGGTGTACTCGGACGGCTGCAGGAGTTGCGCTCGGAATATTCAAATGTCTCGATGGTAAATGCAAGCGATGGGGTATCTCTCTCCTTCCTTTCCTCTCGTGGCGTATTGTCAACGGTTTTCATCCGAAGCCGTTGAACTGTTTTTGTTCGCATTCACCAAGTAAAAGCGAAACCACTGTAAATTAGAGTAAAAAAGGGGGCGCCCACACGCCTTATTTGCAAACACGTTGGATGGGGAAAATGGGGGTGATGTAGGAGTGGAAGGAGTCGTAGTTGGGATGCAATGGGGCTGGGCAACCATTACCGACGATGGTGAATCATTAAGAGAACTATACAGTCACTATGTGGCAGGGCCAATGAATGAAAGACTTCTCCGTTGCGCTCGAATGCAGATGAACCTCCAATGCCGAATGCCCATGTAGCAGGTCGATTTTGAAGATGAGCAGCAAAGGCGGCGCAAGTCTGAGTCGTCGAAAAGTCGCGCGGATTCACACCGCGAAAGCACTTGGCGCTTGCACTTTCCATCACAAAGCCGTTCGACTATGCGCTGCAATTGAGTGTGTGTCAGCCACCTTATGATTATTAGCATGCACACTCGATACTGATGTTACGCGTTTTGGTCACTTCTAGGTGGGAGTCGGAGACAGCATTCAAAAGCACACGATGTCAGTGGGCAATGAGAGATCAGGGGAGAAAAGGAGATCAAGTTTTGTCAATCGGATGCCAATGTCCAGCGTCAAAAATAGTGCATCAGATGCTGTAGCATATGTCTACGTCATAGTACGAAGGGAACCCGATGTGAGACAATAGGATCAGACAATACGATTTCCATCTCTTTCCTTGGATTAACGGTTGCGAATGACTTGTCATGGAAACCGCATATCCAGTCCATTAGCAAGCAGTCAGCTCAACGCATTGGTGGCCTCTATCGTGTCAGCTATCTACCACCACATACAGCTATCTCTGCAAGTCGACCATTCGTCCTCTGATGGAGTATTGTTGAATGAGTTGAGAAACGTGTCAAGAATCTTATGGGTGAAACACTTGTTGACAAGTTACAGTCACTCTCCGTCAGACTCCTTCACTCAGTCTCTTCTACAGATAATATTTCGTTAGAAACAGCTCTGCAGTTATAGAATGCATGCCCAAACCCAAGATCTTCTCCAGAGGCACAAGCATAGTTAATGCTCTCATGCGCGCGGATAGGTTTCTGATGGGAACAACTTAACCAGATTAGAAGATCTATTTTGCTTTTATTTATTTAAAATAGTATAATTCAAATTGTTCTTTTTAATCAAGTAGCTCTCAGCTTCGTTCTTGTCTTGCGGCTGTGCTAAGGATGAAAATTCTGTAAAAAACCTCTGGTCACAGAATGATAAAAGTAGTTTAAAGAAGTACCAGAAAAGAAAAAAGTTTTAAGAGATACTTTTTTGACCAGAGCAATAGGAGTATCATGACTAGTCTATATACAAGAAATAACGTGGAAATTCGATGAAGCAGCCTGGGAATTTGAAGCTGGAAATCTGGCCGCCACCATATGTGAGATTGGATTTGCTTTGGAGAGTGGACCTTCATTTCTACCACAGGGTGCAGCATTGATCATATATCCGATATATTAAAGATACCCGAAAGCGCGAATGAAATGACAGCTAAATGGAAAGTTAACCAAAAACTACATATTCGATCCTTAGTTAAACGATAAGTTAGTTAAATCTTCGTTCTCTGTTTTGTCCGCAACAATGTCGATTTTACAATTGCTGAAATGAATATAGAACCAGTCCTTGATTTGCGTTCCCTGTCTCTATTTCGGATGTTTTGCGAGAAATCGAGGTCCGGTTAGTTATTTGCTTTAGGTTGGACTGATGCTCAGGTTCCGCAGTTTTCTGTAAATTTCAATTGTTTTGATAGTCTGAACACGTTCTTTACTTTCGGTCAACTGATCACAAAATATTGATACAAATTATGCACTATTAGCCGGCCTGATTTATTAGAGTGATTGAATTGGCAGTGACAGGGCTGGACTAGTCCCATGTGCCGAACATTTTGTCCAGTTACATGGTTAGAACAAGTTTTGTTGACACTGAAAGGAACATTGACATCTTCAGCTAAAAATGTAGATGATGAAACTGCTGAATAATCTGTCTTTCCTGCGTCATTCAAGACATCAATTTATCTTTCAGATTCAGAAGAATGCGGAACTCCTCGTGTGCTGACAGGACGCAGAGGCTTCATCCTCAGTCACCAGGATTTTGATGGGAGAACAAAATATCTGAACTATATGAATTGCGAATGGTTAATTCAAGGAGAGAGGTCAAAGATTGTTCATCTTCACTTCGTCCACTTTGCGATGGAGGATATGAAGGATAAATGCTACGACACTCTTACCGTCTACGATGGTGGAAATAAGAACAGCAGGAAGTTGAAAACATTGTGCGGTAACAAAGAGAAACCATCAGATATCTATTCCAGTGGACAGCAGCTGTTGTTGAAGTTCAAAAGTGATCATGAGACAGAGTTGTCAGGATTTAACATTTCTTTCAATCTGGTGGATGAAGCAAGTAAGTGTTGAATTTCAGCGGCCGTCAATTGTCAGTACATGACAAGTCTTTCAAATGACTGAATCAGAGAAGTAGTTCTATCTTCTTTGTTTAAAGTTCCTCAATGACCACAGCTTGAATGTAAGTGCTGGAAATCAGTGAATTAGATAGTTCTAGTTTTCTTTTGTTTCACAACTTGATCATCAATGTTCTTCACCTAATGTATTCAGCTCATCTACTGCAAACCTCTTCAATGATGTCTTCGCTGTTGTTGTTTACCTCCTGCGACAGTTTGTATTTCAACCAGAACACAGCATATTTCTAGCATGTCAAAATATGTTAAAGCATTGCAGCATTTCTCCATAAGGAATTTCCATCTGCATTCCAACTTTTGAGTGAGTGAACGAGGTTTTTTGTCGTTCACTGGCAAACAAGATTTTCTAGTATTTGCCACTGAAATTTTCCTGTTCTTGGACTGACGAGTGAACTGAACTGATGTAATGGAAAATGTATTCTCACACATCTTCAATATTCGAACATTCACAGCGGTTTGGTGAAGTGATGGTTTGAAATAAGAATGAGTGGACAGAAGGTCACACCACGAACATGAGGCGCAAGTTTCGTATAGACAAATTCTATACAGCGGTGTCTGTTCCTGAAGTATACAGCACAATGTAAACCGCTCAGGTTGTCTTTCGATGTCTGTCGCTTGCAATTCCATTTGATAGATATCATGCAAGAAGTCAAAACTGTTCTCTTCTCCGTCTTCGTACTCATTGATTTGGTATAAGCAGAGGTGTCTTCATCTGCTTCTGCTGATCGATCGATTTTTTAAGTATTTTTTTTCATCTTTAAGACCAAACAATTCGAAATTTGTCGATCAAAGTATAAAGGACAAAACATAATTTATGACAACCGAACTTAATATTTGGTTTAGATGGTTTTTGCAGAGAAATGAGTGATTCCATGCCAATTTCTTAATGTCAGCCTAATTCGATAATACAAGTAAGTAGCTGTAACTAATCACATTCATCTCCAAATTTTTTGATTCGTACATGTACCTATATAAAATAACTCATTTTGCTTACTATTAGTTATTGATTTTAAATACATATGAATATGTGCTAAACCTAGTTTGGCCTGGCTCTAACTCTCATCGGCTTCTCGGCGGTCAGCACATCATGATGAACGTTTCTTGTGCACCCGGACGAAACCTTAAGTGATAGATCTGTGAAATAAGTATGTAAGTAGTAAAATGCACACAATGCTACAAGAAGAGGATTTCTTCAATCTTCATGGATGTTTATATAATTTAATTTTTTATGTATTCATCTTCATCTTATAATTATTTCATTTCGCATATCATTATTGATCTCATTGACGACTATTTTTGGATATTTTGAAAAGATAACTCCAATGAAGCACTTCCATTGACAACAATCAGCCTAATACCTCTATCCCGACTACTTATTGCATTAAAAGTCTTTTTCCAATGGACCGAATTAAGACGGAATACGACTCAAAATTGGAAAAAGCAAGTTTCGAAGATCTTGGCTGCAGACTAGGTCAGAATCAAGGTCTACGTGCGCCCACTGCTTTCAAGCCAAATATGAACATTTCGACCGACAACTTTCAAGGAACGAACTTTGTTTGCAACTTGAATCCTCGAACTAAACTGCCGAAAACTCAGCAATTAACTTATCAATATGCTTCCTAATAGGTGTCTTATTAAGAAAGTTATTTGCTAAAAACATTAATAAAAGATATATACAGGCTAAATCCGATCATAAAATCCCGGGATTTACTTCGTTATCTATCAGTCGTTTAGTTTAGAAATTACTAGGCAAAGGAAAACCAAGATGCACACAATATTTCTCCGTTCTTTTTTCTGCGCAAATCGGCCACTGAAAACTAGTCGGCACGGGGATCATTATATACATTCATAACGCTGCTTATTGTTTACAAGAAATGACTGGCACGGCGTCACCTCAATATTGACTCATTTAGCCATACCTGCATTGTGTCACAGCACACCGCCGAGCAATCTTCGTACGAGTGATGAAGTATTTATCATTCAAGTATAATTAACTTCGTTAGAGTTTCGGTTGGCTAACCTAATATTTTGTTATTCTTCAAATCACTTATCTTCATCATGTAATCAGTGCTTAAATGAAATGAATAAGAAACTTATTCTTTAAAAATGTCTCATCTCGTAAAATGTGAACGTACCTTACATGAGTTGCTTCATTACAAATAATGATTTATGAAATTGCTCACATTCGAAACCATCAATAATGATTTACAATTTTAATAGATTATTAGTTTTTATTACCATGGAGTCGGTGCGACTATGTAATCAATATTACGGTATACAAAGGCAAAATCGCAGAAGGAAACCGCAATCTGCATGAATCTAGTATTACTTTCTCAATCCCTGGATTGTACACCCTACTTGGCGCTGTGTCCTTAACTTCTTAACGATGGAGAAACGTACGAACCTAATCAAGTCTAGAGTAAGTAACACTGAAAACCAAGCTAATAGAATAATAAAATCATCATGTAAAAATTTTACTAAAAATCAGACAAACCGTCTATGGTAGAGGAACCGAGGCTGCTTCGTTCCAAGTGACTATCAAAGATCATAAAGATAAAGTGGAAGGATCGTATCCCCCACTGTAGTATCTTGTAGGAATACGCCAACCAAAAACATATACTGGCTCGTGACATAAATGTTGCCTCAAATGACTCAGTTCGTACCGCCGCATATTAAGACTGCCGAAGACTTAATTGTTCAGCTTCAACGAATAAAGTATATACGTAATAGCCCATTCATATCTTTAGATGTAAAAACCTTTATCCAAGCATTCCTATTTCTGATGGCATAAAAGAAGTTACCGAATTTGTCTTTGAAAATTGGAAGAAAATCAATGGTTGCGAATTGGATATGGAATCAGTTACAAAAATGTTAGACTTCATAAGTTATAATTACGAAATTAGGTACAACAACAAACACTATCTGAAAATTAAAGGTTGCCCGATGGGGCCCCACTTCAGTCTGCCGTTAGCTATCATTTATTTACATAAGTTTGAAACTGTGGCCTTCAGTGAGTTGAAAAATAGATTTAATATCCACCCGGATCTCTATGCTCGCTGCATACACGACATTGTCATATGTCCTTTTGAAAAAAGATTCTGACTTCTCTGCAATATTTGATGTCTTTAATGATATTAACGAGAACATTAAATGATAATAATAGTGTATTTTATTTCTTGCATATTGACAGCTTTTACTCTCTCGACATTAAGTTCAACATCGAGATATCAGAAAACGGTGTTTTAAACTTCCTTGATTTAAGTATTCATCTAAATGATGGAAAAATAAAATGAATGAAATATTCATCTAATTGAAATAAATTATAGCTGGTTCGGAAACCCTTATCACTCCGGTACTGCTTTACGTTTGGATAGTTACGTTCCTAGCCACGTTAAAAACAACTATTTAAAGAATACGGTAGAATACGTACAAAGAAGATGAAGTTCGCTGGCTTCTTTTGATAGTGCTAAGAGCAAGTGAAAGAAAATTTCCAACACAACGATTTCCATGCCAACAGTATATTTAAAAGTAAAAAGCGCAAACAAAAATACCAAGTCTAAAAACAAAACAAATATCCTAAAAATTAAATACGTTGATGATAGCACTAGGCAAAAAATACGCACCCTTATCAAAAATTACGACTTGCCTGTAACTTTGGTTGATGCCCCTTTCTCTAATTTACATAATAATCTGCAATGTAAACCTAATGTCAAACAGCACGAAAATTGTATTCCCTGTAACTGCCTACCTAGTAATAGCATTTGTTTTAGAAAATTTTTAGTTTATAAGTTCACTTGCAATTTTTGCAACAATGAGTACGTCGGGCAGGCCAGTCGCCCTTTTAAATTCCGCTTCAATGAACACAGTCGATATTTTAACAGTAAAATCAGCAGCACATTGACTGACCACAGACTTAATTGTAATCGAGCTGCTTCTATCGATGACTTCTCGATATCTTGGACAAATGTAAGAATCCAGTAGACACTCGGTTGAGCTCAGTTCATAAATTCTTGAAACTAACGATAAACCGTAAACATGAACTGATCGATTTCTGATTCTCACACTTCGTACCTTACCGTATATAAGGAATGTAGAATATATTTTTCATTTATTATATCAAATAAGTGTGTTGGAACAGAACACAACAACTGAAGACATGAAAATCCGAAGATGTCTGGGATTTATTGATTTATTGAAGCCCGCAGTTTCGGTTCGGTTATCGGCTAGACGACGGACATTAAACAACGTATCACACAGAGTACATTACAGTTCCGCCTACATAGCAACTTTTGGGTTAACATGAAGAACTTAACTGTACAAACTTGCGCTTACTCATGCTGCTTTCGAGGGTTAAGCCAACTTTTTCATATTTAATTTAACACGGAGTGTGTGTTCAATGTTTGATGAATGTTTGACACAATACTATGTGGCCTACCCGAACTACCTATTCGCTTACGCCAGAAGCGCTTGTGGTGGTTCGGACATGTACAGAAAGCAACCGACAACATTATCGGTGCGGTATATCATCTGTTGGTCGCCGTCCACCAGGAAGACCGAAGAAGACGTGGTATGCCGGTGTCGAAGAAGATCTAGAATACCTGAAGGTCAAGGAAGACACTGCTCTGGATCGGAGTGCCTGGAAAAAAGTCATCTCAGCAACGTCCAACCCTGGTGTTATCATCGTCTCCGTGTCATGTGACATGGCTTGGCATCAGCTTCATTGTTGAGCTGAGTTATCTTATCATCGTCTCGTGTCATGTGACATGACTCTGCAGAAGAATATTTCGATAACGTCCATTCAATCTCAGACCACAGGAGGCACAAGCGGTTCCACGTTACCTGCATGGGCAGGATCGACCACACACAGTCGCAGACTTCTTGCATGAGGAAGACAGTTGATTTATCGAACGTTGGGATAAAGATCCAACTTTTAATCTTTTGTGCTTGTCCATCGTTTCTGTTATGTGATGTAATAGATGCAATTGTTGGGAACTTTCAATGCCATAGCGAACACGTAACAAGGGATTGAAATATTTTATACAACGAAAAAGTAATTCAATAACAGCGTTATTTAATTTTAATATTTTTTTTCATGAACAAAGCCATTATTGAATTTTTTATCTTCTTTGTCAAAACACTCATTAATCAATCTGTAACTTCCACACCTGCGCATAACATTTGGAGTTTGTTTGTTTCAGAAATACACCTTTTTACTTCATTTACTTAAAGAACATTGCTACTAATAAAAATCATATGCTTACTCATCATGTACCTTGACCACTTACATACGTGCACAGTGGAAAATTTGCCGCTACTCTTTCTAGAAAAAGCTGAACAGTGGTAAACATTCCTTCTTTTAACGGTTAACTTAATGAATGACAATGCTCAAAACATTTGTATTTTGTAAATTACTCTACAAATTTAATGCTCATTTCTGAGAAATATGCAATTGTCTTATCGAGACTTTCCGAAAACCCTGGAGTTAAAAAACAGCTGCCGAAAGAAGCGCGTCTTTAGAAAGTGGTTTTTCTCTGTGTCCTTGTAGCTTTATGAGACATGATATGACAAGAAAGTTGGAGAGGAGAATTAAGTAAGGTAGCAACAATTGATTCTGTTCTGAATCTCTTATTGAAGTTGCTGAATATTCTGTCTTTCGTGTGTCGTTCAAGACATCAATTTATCTTTCAGGTTGCGAAACTCGTCGTATGCTGACAGGAGGCAGAGGTTTTATCCTCAGCCATCACGGTTTTGATGGGAGAACAAAATATGGAGGTGACATCCATTGTAATTGGTTAATTGTAGGAGAGAAGTCAAAGATTGTTCATCTTCACTTCGTCCATTTTAAGTTGGAGAATATGAATGACCGTGTATGCACCCACGACAATCTTACTGTCTACGATGGTGGAAATAAGAACAGCAGGAAGTTGAAGACATTGTGTGGCAGAGAGAAACCATCAGATATCTATTCCAGTGGACAACAGCTGTTCTTGAATTTCAAAAGTGATCATAGACAAGAGGAGTCAGGATTCAACATTTCTTTTCATCTGGTGGATCCAAGTAAGTCTTGAATTTTAGCCGCCGTCAATTCTCATTGCCTGTAAATGGTGCACTGGCAAATCCAATAAGGGAGTTGGTCTGGACCACCATTGCCCTTCCTCAGGCGTGTAAGATAAAAGTCCATTTGATGACCCATCACGCATACAGGATGATCAGGTAGATAATGATCTTCAAGAGCAACGTCAGCATCAGCAAAATTCTGATTGTTGAATGAAGATGCGAAATATGAATTCAGCATATCGGCGGATAAGTCAGGAGGATAACTGGGCGATGGTTGATTTCTGGACATCTTCCGAATCCTTTTCCATGATTCACCTGCATTTCCAGAAGATAGAGCTCTTTTCAGATAATTGCGCTTCAAATAAGCAATCCTTTCAATAACTAAGTTGCGAATCCTGTGATACTTAGCCATTTTATGTTTACAATATGCACGATCTCTATCATTAATCAGTACTTTCAAAGAACTATCCATCCAAGGTGGATCACAGTTGCGAATGCAAATAGTAATCCAAGGAAATGATGAATCAAAGAGATACCAAAGAACATTGTGAAATACCATCATAGCGAAATCCATGTCTTCATACAGATAAAGAAGATCCCAATTGACTTTAGAGACCACGCTTTCAAAGTTCTGTTTGTTGCGTTTACAATAATTACGAATCCGCTTCTTTGTAACAATAGTCTTTTTTTATCATTAGGGGACCACATGACCACTGCATGGTCAGATCTTCCAATTGGAGGAGATACCTTGGCTTCGACTTCAGAATTTAAATTGGTAAAGATTTGATCTAAGACTCTGTTGCCACGCGTATGAGAATAGACGACTCTCTTCAAGCCAAAGGCTGCTTCCAACTCATCAATGTTATCAATCATACCGTTAAAGTCACCACATAAGATAACATGGAAAGGTGATGTAGTGATAGATGACGCAATGTAATCCATTATATTTGTGATGCACAGAACAGCGTCGTCGTTCTTAGTGACATTCCTCCAAAACGGGTGGTAAACAGTGATCAGAAGGATAGAGTCATTGGGTAGCCATACAGATAGGATCTCACTATCACATGTAGACAAATGAGGAACAGAGATAGCAGATATAGCGTTGAAAGGCATTTTGTTAGAGATAAAAATCACTATACCGCCACCATGGATATTTCGATCACGACGGGCGATAGAATAATCCGCTATGGAGATGCTAGAAGTAGGAGTTGAATCGTCGAGCCAGGTCTCTGTAAACACAGCAATATGTCAGCCTTTGTCAGCAACCTTTGTCAGCAATGTGAGAGATGGTGCCACAAGCGTTGCGGTGGACTCAGGTCTCTCAGCAGCATAGTGAATTTTCGATGTCCTACTTGTATCCATGGCAGCAGAAGTGCAGTAGATTTTGAGACATGTTGGGTAGACGATGAGGAAATTGAAATCGTGAAAGAATTTCACTATCTTGATGATGTGTTTTGCTGTGAGGGTGGCGCCGAAGGCGCCGCCGTTCGTGCTATAATCGCGTCAGCCTGGCACATATGGAAGGACATCACCAGTCTGCTCAGAAACCGCCACATTCCACTCAGGTGCCGAGGTAACCTACACAACTATTGTATCAGGCCTAGTACTTCTTTACGCTGCTGAATCCTGGAACCTCACTGAACATCTGGTTCAACAACTCCGGTCATGTGAA
Source organism: Prostheceraeus crozeri (assembly GCA_907163375.1). Classification (NCBI taxonomy): domain Eukaryota; kingdom Metazoa; phylum Platyhelminthes; order Polycladida; family Euryleptidae; genus Prostheceraeus; species Prostheceraeus crozeri. The sequence goes on along the minus strand of CAJQUW010000153.1, from coordinate 187,909 downwards.
AGAAGAATGCTTCGCTACATGAGTGACATTTCTCTGTCTGATCGGATCGACAGCGCTACCGTGGCAAGGAGGTGTGGCCTCAGACCGTTAGACGAAGCAATCAGAGAGCGAAGACTTAGGTGGTTCGGTCATATCAAGCGTCGAAATATAGATGAACCAATCAGGCAGGTGCTCGACGTGATGGTCGAAGGTTCCCGTCCTCGTGGAAGACCGAGGAAGACATGGCTAGCTGACATAGGCGATGAGAAATTGGACGTGTGTCAGATAATGTTGGTCTTCCGATTTTAGGAAAGGGAACAATGTCTACTTGCTTCCACAGAATCGGCAAATTACCTTTAATCATACATATATTTAATAATATAGTAATAGACCTCGCCAAAGCATCCGATAGCTTAACCCAGATAACTGTAGAGACACAATCGGATCCAGATCCTTTCTTTGGATTTACCTGAGAACAAAAGCTTTTGAACTTGTGGCTCTGAGAACTGGAAGGGAACAGTGTAAGGCAAGACCATTTGAGGACTAGGATCAGGATTCATAGCCGACGTGTATCTATCATTCAGATCAAGGACAACATCCTGAATAGGGGCATTTCGGGTGCACTTGGTCAATCAGTCGGGATCCCTCGCCAAGCCGATAACTTAATCGCGAATCTGTCAAGTTGAAGAACGGCCACGCTTGATACGAGTAGCCCAGATTTATTTAGCATTGAAAATAGCAATTTTGGCCTTGTCTTTGAAATAATTGTATAATGTCCAGTTGCCAGATCTATACACCATTATATCGTTTGTTTATCAGAACTTTTACATACGCAGTTATCCATGGTTGTAATTAACAGAGAACTGCACCACATTGTAAGGTAATGAAGTTGAACTGTCATTTAAAATGTTATAAAGTAATGAACACATTTGATCCAAATCCAGATCATGGAATATAATTTCAAAATCAATGGACTGAATATTCTGTCTAATTGCGGCAATGTGAGAACCACGTTGATCTAATACTTAACGGTATGAATGGTTGATAGGATACGTATTTTATAAGAGTTAAGTGCAACACCGCGTGTTCAATAGATGAAAAAGGATCAAATACTGGTGGAATAGAATAATCCAATTTCAATTATTTAGGAATGAGGATCAATTCAGTTATGGCATTCTATCTGGTAGGAACACAAATAACATTCTCGAATGGAAAGCAGTTCTCCAACACAGAAGGTATACCTGTAGCAGTAGATACTCCATGTCGTTAATAAAACAGTTGGTGCTGATGATATAGAATCTATGCAGAATTCACTTTTTATCCATACACAAATACCTCAACCTTTGAGCAGCCCAGAGGAATCAGAACGATATAATAAGTATGGGATCAGTGACATCATTTGGAATTTAATGCTGAAGCCAGCTTTCGGTGATTGAAATGCAGTCAGTTAAACAAAGATGAAAATGGTAAAATATGTCATATATTTTCTTAGAGATAGAACTGCGTTCGTAACGATTAAAGAGGACAGTTGAGCACGGAGTCATTGGAACGCGGAAATGTCCCTTCACTATTTGACCATTTCGGATGAAAACATCGTGCAAACGTAGATTTATCTCCATTTGAACAAAAACCTTGTGAAAACTAGCTTTTCAGAATCTTTGCATTTAGCAGACAATGGGCTTGTCCTATAACGCGTCATTCATTAAATGGAACCTTAATGACGCCTCATTTAACTGACATTAAACGGATAACGTGCATAGACGCGTCATTTAGTTTGCTTCATCTAATCGTCATAATCTTTTACTGGAAGGGTATTCACGAACGCGTCAGAAAAATGTCATTGAGAAATGGAAGCTAAATGAAAGCAGAATATTTGCAGGAGGGGAAGACCTTCATCAACGAAAACTGACAGTCATATCGAGCAAGAGTTTACAATGCGAAAGGTACTCGGGGACCCAACTGCTCTTTAATTGTCTGAATATATTTCCCAAGGACATCCCAGACCCACAGGCCCTCTCATGAAGCTCCATCCCACTGGCCATTCCTGTAAATTCGTCCATTGTCCGCTGTGTGTAAATTTAGTGATTTTCTATGTTATGATGTCAGAGCACGTCAAAATGACATCATGAAATCCTGGTACACGCGACGTTCTGAAAATTAATGGAAACTTATGCACATTCTCTGTTTAAAAGATGAAAGCACTCTAAAAGACAATTAAAAGTGAGTTTCTACGAACACCAAAATTGCAGATATTTTAACTGTCATTTAGTTGGTTTCATTAAACTGTCTGTAACGTTTAATGACAGTTAAACAAATGACGCGTTATAGGACAACCCAAGTGCCGTTTATCTTGAATGAATTTGAAGCGTATTTGAATTGGTCGGTATTTCCTTGAATTGACGTTGTGAATGTCGATGCGAGTAGAAATTTCAACACATGCTGTGTAGTCAATCACCTTATCATAACTTTCAGCGTCTTCGTCGGTTGATTCGTTTTCAGGAAGCCCAAAAACAGCGATGTTGGATCTCTTGTCGTGGCGATGCTCATGTTCGTCGATCGCGTTATGGATGACTTTTCCTCGATCGAATGAACATTTGTCTTTAACTGTTCTTTGAGCGAAATTCAGCGCTATCAATAGCAACTATGTCACAGGAAGATCGATTGCAGGACAGTGTTTTTCATGCCGCTACCTTTCTTGTCGGTGTTATGATTTCCCAATTCTAAATTGCTGGCCGGAAAAAGTATAGGATATCAGAAAACCGATATTACCGGTACTTAATTTCCTCCTCGCAAAATGAGAGACAAGTAAATTCTTCTAGAAGCCACAATTTGAATCTTCGAATCAGTCCAAATCTTAGCAGAGATGTAAGTACAAGCTTAATGAAGTCTTCTAGAAGCCACAAAGCTCGGTATCTCAATGTTATACCTTCAGTTTCAATCCTGTGAAACAACATTTTCAAGATAAAGACGGATAATTGAATAACACGGAAGCTAATAGCCAACTTCCGGAGATAGCAACTGTTTTTCTTCCGGAAATTCTAAGTTGCACCCTCCGTCCGCAAAATAAGAGCAAGGGAATGTAACATGAGTAATACCGCCGATCATCACCACATGCGTTTCAGTCGCAAATAAATAGGGAAAACTTTCCACTCGCAACAACTCCAACAGAAATCATTGTCTAAGGAAATGAATCACTTTATTGGAATTCGAGGAGGATTTTGATGATTTAAATAAATATTAACTAGGGCAGATCAATATAACAGTTGCCAATCGAATAATTTTGACTAGATTATCAGGGCAACTGGAAGACGCGACCGCCACCGGCAAAATAATTTCGTGATCCGCATCCACACACGCAAAATCCAATATCAATGATCCGCAACAATTCTGAATTTTCAATTCTCTTAATCTTACTAACTTACTAGTGTAGTTGGGCTATACAGGGTCGAAAAAGGTGACATGTTCAAATCCATGTGAACATCAGCTTATTTCAATGAGTAGTGTCTCCTGATCATTATGGTACTAATTTTATTGAAATCCGTGCAAAATTGAGTAGGTGCGGACGAAAACATATAGTAAGTCACTCTGTCAAAATTATCGCGGTTGATGTATTCTGTGACAGTTCGCACCAAGCAATGGCTTGAACAGGAAGGAGCTGCGACTTTTACTTGGCTGACTATAAATAGATCGGCGGATTCCTAGCATATAAATTAGCATCATTCGTGTTTTCTTTGAATAATCATATGAATCGGTCACAGAATTCCTAAAATTTCAGCCTGCGGGTTACTATTTTCATTTTCTTTAGATCCTCGCTGATACCCGTGTGCATGTCAGTGCATGAATTTTTTTGAACGTTTAAACAACATTTAAAAAGCATGCTTCTGTTACAAGAAATCAACCAGGAAATCGATGCCTCTTGCAGGTCTAGATGTGATCTAAGAATGTAATCTATGCACTTATACTCGGTATGGAGTAATATATTTAGATATGACCATTTTATATGCTTACCAAAATTTTAAGGATGCCAGATGAGCCTTCGTAAGAGTACCGATCTGAAGTGCAGAAGAAACAGGGAAGAGAAGAACAGATCCTTAGAATAGGCGAGTCAAACATTTAACTTTCTTAGGCTTTTTTAAGAAAATGTCTGACCCCAACATCCTCGACAGTGCAGGAGTGATTTCTTCTTGGTCAGTCAATCGGGAACCAGGAAAGTCTGAGTAATGTTAACATATTTGAGGGAAACTACGAGGGAGAATTGCAAGCTGCACTGCATGAACTTGTAATCTCATCAGAAGAGGCATAAAATGTGTCTTACAAAATAAGTAAAGTCAGGCCCTTTGCTCAGCCCCAAGAACACAGGCCGCATTGCCTCTCTGAATATCAAGGCTCACACGCTGCATTAGCCATACAGATTCCCTCGCATCGTGGGCTACATCTGTAAGGCGACCCCTAATCTTCTGGAGACAATGCAGCGTCGATGAACCCATCGAGGCTGAGGTTTCCTCCGCGACTAGTTGAAAAATGAACCGATCAGCCTCTGCTGATGAGGCTGCGGAACCGGCTTGGGTGGCCGATGCATGCAGTGGTGTTGAGGAGAAGGTATCTCTGCATGTTGCGTCTCACACTAAACACTTGCCTCTTGCGAATGGAAAAATAGTGACACCATCTGGCCGCTTCCCATCGCCGCGGTCCAGACTAGCTGGTTCAATTGCTGGCGATAATTTGCACTTTGCCAGTGCTCGTCGAACAGTTTCATTCAGTGCCGAGTGTCTGGCAATGCGTCCTGTACTATACCGACAAGATAAGGTATGCCAGTGGTGGGCTTGGCCGCTATCCCAACTTGGTTGCCCACCACTGAGATATGCAGTCCATATTTGTCGATTACTTCTCCACATCTGCACGGAAATTCTCGGCAAACTGCTGCATCTACACGAAGAGCAACTGCTGTTCGAAGAGTGTCGCTGTCTAACATTGTACCAATGCTTGACACTGGAATCACGTGTAGCCATGACCCGCTGTATGCAGATTGTGCACCTATGAGCCTAGCTCGTTCAAGAGTATTTGCATTTGAAAGCCATTCTTTCTGTTGAAGGCGACACAGGAGTTCTTCCCAAGCACGTTGACAGCCATTCATGTCATCATGTGATTTGCTATCATTTCCATGAAGTTCTGTCCATTGTGAAGCTGTCACGTCAAACTCATTGACATAAGGGGATCCAGAAAGATTCACAAGGATTTTTGTGGCCAATGTTTTTGACGAAGTATCTGACGACAAATAAGCAGGGAGAGCAACGTCGGATGGTTGTCGGATGCCAATACCACCAAAACGAATTGGCTGCTTTGCTTGTGCCCATGATCGATCATCAAAGTTGACATTGATGATTTTTTCCAGACCGGATTTTATGGTTGAGTCCAGACGATTAAGGGTTTCTTTAACTTCAAAGCAAGGTGATGAACGAAGGAGATAAGTTAATCTGGGAATGAGTAAGCTCCGGCTAAGTAGACAAAATGCAACAGGAGAATTGACAGACTCAAGTCTTTCGCAGGCTAAAATGATCGCGGCTTCCTTTTCCTAGAGTGCATTATTAATTGCAAGATTTTACAGTGGAGAGCTTAGTAATGTCAGGTCACCCTCTCAGAGTTGGAAGTAAATCTTGCAAACGCACCATCACTTTGTTGAAAGTCATGATCATCAAGACCAACATTTATTAGTTCGCTTTTTGATGCATTGATATCCAGACCAAGGGATCGCGAACAATCAGCAGCTCCCAGAACGTCCTCGTTAACTTTTTCTGGTGGGCGTGCAATAGTCGCGTCGCCGAGATACCACAGATTGAATGGTCACTGCAATGAACGGGCTACAGAATCAATAGTAAGAGAAAGGAAAAGACGACCGGTTACGTCTCCTTGATAAACACCCCTTTCTGAAAGTGCAATCTTTTCACCGAAGCACAATACCGATGGTGACTTGTAGGCCTGGTAGGCCATAGGTAATAATTCTAGAGTTCTATCAGCAATTGCTTCAATCACCATATCACGTCGTAGTGAATTGAATGCATTCCAATTTGACAGCAACATACACGTATTTACTTGTTTCGTCACTATTGAGTAAACCTCGAACAGCATGAGCAGCAGCTTCACAGCCGGATCGGATGCCGACACCCAACTGAACAGGCTCTAACTGAGGGGTAACTCGGCGGGTGGCCTTCAAAATTGCAATTTTGCAAGCAATGCGATGGAGAACTGACCTATGGCAATGGGGCGTATGCCGCCTGTACTGTTTTGTTCTATTTCTATGCACTGTCTTTATTGTGTTGCATTGTTGAGATGTCATCATTTGCGCTACTTTATGTATTGTTCGTTATTACACTATATCACATTGCTACATTACCTACTTGCGTGGTTCTTGATCGGTCGTAATCACAGAATTAGATTGTTTAATCGCATCACTTTGATAGAAGTGCAAAGTGATTCAAACAGATGGCACATGCAGGAACTTATCAAGTGGGCAAAAAGAATTTCCTAATACCTTGCAGAGATAGGAAAAATAGTCGTGCGTCGCATGCGGATTGCTCTGAATTCCTTCAAAATGCTCCGATCGCCACGATTCCTTCAGATTCGAAGAATTCAGATCATTGCGTAAAAGTTTTCTCGATAATGTTGGGCCCTCCGATAACTTTAAAAAAAGTTAGCAGGCGCATGAAAAAACGTTCACAAACTTCTCTGTAGAACTTGACATCGTGTGTCTCTTTGCTGTGTGATCCGGTTGATAACAGTCACTGAAACTTCGCACCAATTGGCGTGTTTAATGCTGAACTGGCTGCACGTTGTTCGATTGCTATGGTATTTAGTCAGGAGATTGTACCATTTCAATAACGTTACATGTTCCAATGCTTTCCTTCTAGTCAAACAGAAGAAGAGATGACCTGTCTAATTCTACATCATACCTCCGGTTTTTTTCTTCAGCGAGGTAAGTCCGCTTGAATGTATTAATTCCCGTGCGAAGGGTGGCAAAGATCCAGAAATCACTGTTGCAGCCAGATTTCTTAAGAATGAAAGAAACCGTTCAGCAGCTTGTCCAACATTCTCAGTTGTCAGATCTTTCATGTGCAATGGTAGAATGCCATCTATACCACTTGCTGAGGCGCCTAAGAAAATTTGATTGCGGTTCGCACTTCAGAGATCGTTACGTCCATATTGATGTCTGTTGCAATCTCTGGAAAATGTTCGTCTTCCGCAGCACTTGGATGCTTATTTCTTAATTCAATTTCGGTTTCATCGGAGAGGTCAGGAGTGTCAGTTGAACATATCATTCTTATTGCTGCCAAATTTGCTTGTAGAATGCGATTCAGCTTCTCTTTGAGTTCATTTTTTCAATTCCAAACTTTTTGTGATCTTTGGTACTAACTTTAGTAGTCGGTGAAGCTCTTTACCAGTTGAAAAGTTGTCTGTCTGTTGTTTCACACTTGCTGTCAGAGATGCATTGCTTAGCTTTCTGGTATATTTATGATGAGATAAAGCTACAAAGGAGAACATCGCGAGTCGTCGCCAACCAGTCTCAGACGAAGAGAGAGCTAGGTTAATCGCCTCCCTCAATCCAGATGCTACGGCCGAAGGGGCAGCTTTAGGTATCCTTTGTAAAACTGGATATTCATGTCTCAAACTGACGAGATGCTATAAAAATTCAGTAACATCACTTGTTGAAGCGGATAAACTTGAATCACTCTGTGATGATTGCCGAATATCAATCGGGTTTCTTTGCAGATCAGTAGGGATTAAACAATGTCTACATCGCCAAGTATTCAGAGTGGCGGCTCGTTGTTTTGTGATTTTCGCGTAAGATAAGTGTGTCCAACCCTGACAGATTACATTGTTTTCCTTGCCTGACTACACGTCTTGAACAATGGAGGCAAACTCGATTGGTTATTTGTTCGCTCGGCTGTATCGATTGATTCACTACTTGTTGTGATGGCTGTTCATTTGATTGATCATGAATGCTAATTGGAATGTGCTGCTATTGTTCCAGATGAATCATCAATGACGGAATTGATGTTGACTCATTTGCAGGACATACCATTAGTACTCCTTCATGGATGGAAATACTTAAGAATCATGCTTGAATTGATTAATAGTTAATTAATTAACTGATGTTGTCCTGCTGTAGCATAGACAAGATGTGTGAAAAATTAAAATGAAAAAAATGCTAAAAATAAAAAAAAAATAGATTTTTGAAATTTTAATTCATAAAAGTTTGACTGAAAGTTCTGCATAAGTTGCAAGAACCCACTCTGTAAGACTATATCGTTAGCCTAATATAAAAATCGAGCTACACATCGGACCGAGGAGCACTGAGATAATCATAAGCGGCAATGGAAATATTTTCTTTCAAGTAAATAGTGGGTTGTGAAGGTTGTGAAAGCCTCAAGAGGTTGTGAAGCACTGACATGAAAATTGAAGAATATATCTGATGTATGTTGGTGCACAAACGGAAGGCGTGGGAGGTTCCTAAATCACTATTGATCTGATGAAATAGAGCAGAGTTTACCCATTGGTGTAGATGTCAAGCTTATATTGTGAACTGAAGTAGCATATCGAAGCATTCATCCGTGAACCAACCACTCCATCTTATGCAGACTTAAGCGAAATTCGACATCACAAATTTTGCCGAACATTCTATTATGACAATTGACACAAGCAATGCGTTTTCTCTTCCCGAGATGACTAACGAAGACCAATGCAGATGAGCATTTCGTTGAGTATGAAACAAAAGGATCTTCGTACAAAGCGATATCATGAAAAGTGTCATGAACGTTCCTAGCAGCACCTCAAACTTTACAGCTTCCTGAAGCTTTAACTGGTAATCAGTTGCCTCTTGCAGTTACAAAATATTTGGAAGATCCCTAGACTAGTCATGGTATAATAATTGGAATTGGAAAGAGTCAAATATTTCTAAGATTTTAATTATTATTTCTTATCTAGATGTGCAAAATCTTTCGATTACCATCCAGCAATCATCTTCAGATACGTAAACACACCACATTTCAGAATTCGAACAATGTTCAGATGATCCCATGAGTTATCATAGGAGTATTTGACCATAGTTAACAGGTTTTGACGTGTATGCCTGATAATTTGTTTTTGACTGATACTATGTGTTTTTTTTAATGAATTTTGACTCTCCATAAGTAGGGTGTAAATAATAGGCACTTTCATATTGGGCATTATGTAGCTATTTTTAGTAACTTCACCGTAATTTTTTAAATGGGCCGCACCTACTCATTTTTGGGTCAATTTTGATCAAATTGGTGCCATAGTGCTCAGGAAAGTCAGTTTTACAAAATGAGCTGATGTTGAAAGCAATTTGAAATACTTCAATTTTATAACCCACCTCTGTAACTAGAGGCATTTGTGATTTCGTGGATTTCGTAAGTATAGGCTGTACGTCCAATAGGAAAACAAATATGCCCATGCAAAACTGCGAATAGCAAGCTTAGACTGGGTTACATGTATACTGGCAATGTAGGCCTAACCCACTATCTGGGGAGCGGTTTTCTGCACATGAATGGTTTGGTTGTACAAAGGCAATGCTACTGTAACCATTGGATTAATCAGTTCTTAAAAGAACTCAATGTAGCTTTCTCGTGGCAACGAATTAAAATTGATCAGCTTTGGCCCAATATCTGGTAAAAATGGAAATCTTAAGACTTGTAATACTACTCATTCTTGCTGTTAATATACTAATACCATAGATTCCAAACACTGCCGTATACACGTTCAAGACAGACGTCTAATATACTGTACCGACTACAGATGCTGATAGTGGAAATAGAATAAGACAATGGTCACCATAGATTAAGGATATTAAAAATGGATATTGTAAAACAACAGGAGACCGATGAATAAAAATTGGAAAAGTGGAGGTAAAATATGGAAATACAACGATGCTACTACACTGATTACAAGTGAACTATATCTGACACTACACTAAGTGGATAATGGTAAGAGTGGATAAGTGGAAAGTGGATAATGGAGGTAAACAATAGAACTACAATGACACTCTACTACACCGAAAGCAATGAAGCTATACACACTATACCTAAGACTACACATGGAAAATACTATTTCTTCACTTGAATTTGTTATCGCCAGTTTCTTCATCCGTCTATAGTACTTCATGTAATTCCACATTTCTTCATTTGAATTACAATACATCGACCACTACTTCAGCTACCGATTAAGGGATATAAAACATAATACTGCAGTCCGTCAGTCATCAGCAGGTACTCGCCTAGTTGTGTTTCGACCCCTAACCTGAACACTCAAACCCAGACGAGCGGGGTCCCACACATAGTGGCTGACAAAATACTGAATAGGTAATGATATGTCTTGAAAGATATGTGACAAAGATAAATCAGACATCATTCAATTGTTGCGTTTCCCATATGTAAACAGATCCTGTCATTAAATTCATCCCATCAATAAATACAATATGCTTTTTGCGATCCGCACATGTAAACAAATCCTGTACATCAATCTTTGCCTTTTCGATTCCCACAAGTAAACAGATCCTGTTCATCCTCGAATCCCATAAAGATGTAATCGCTGTGTGATAAATATGTAATCCGCCTTTACACAAACTTCGCCTCATACATCAAGACTTAAGAATGGGAGCTCTCTCATCTCCCGTAAGCCACGCTAAGCGCTCTGTATTCACTCTTCACCGCCCACCCCCATATGATGGCTACAAGTCATTGTTAGTCGTTTATTCACCTATGCAGCAAGGCATTAAGGAAAATGTGAGTCGTTTGTTGGTCGCGTGCCTCATTGAAATTCACAGAGTGAAGTGAATTGTCGAGCCGAGAAAAGACCATATTTGTGAAGCGATTCATTATGCCTTGTGAGAGCCTTTTCTGTGTAACTCATCAAGTCATGCTGAGAATAACCTCTAGATTTCATGATATTTAGTGTCTTGTTAGTTTTGTGTACAGCGTCTTGTAACTTCGAGCATATTCTACAATATCTGACTACCTGCGACGCGAATACATGAAGGGCCATCTGTAATGGGATCATGCTCTCCGGAAAAGTCAGTTGCACCACAGAGAAAGAGAAGTCATCTACCTTGTGATATACTGAAGTTCTCAAGCTGTTCTGCGAGATTTGTATTTTCACATCAAGGTAAACTATCTCTTTATTGTTATCACCATTTCTCTCTTTTTCTACCCGATTTTCTTATTCCATGACTCCTTTTTCGTCTGCTAATCGGATAACTAAAAAATTGATCATTGGATATGGACTGCTGAGATACGCATCCACCTCCCAAAACTCTATCATTCAAGCCCAAGGGGCATAAGGTATTGAGCATCTTGATATGCATGTCTTCCTTGCGGTTCAGCTCTCTGTTTATCTCTTCCGGTGATTTGTATATATTGTCATCAACATGATCAATAATTTGCAATTCAACATCAGTCCAAGAATGATGATCTTGCTTAAAGTGATTACTAAGATATGTGTTTAAGTGACCTTTTAATACTGAATGACGATGACCATTTAATCTACAATGTAGCGGTTGCTTTGTCTGTCCTACATATTGCATTCCACATCTGCTACATGATATAAGATAAATAACATTTCTACTTTTACAAGTAAAAACACCTGGCTGATCAAAGATAAACCGGTTTCCTGTACTGAAACTTTCGTAGCAATTTTCGTAGCAATCATATTTCTGTCGTTTCACACAATCGTCATGTTCTCAATAATTTATCAAGTTTAGCTTCCACAGTTTGAGTTTAAACAGTTTAAATTAGTTCCACAGTTTAAACAGGAAGGAAGATTCAGTTTCTATTCCCATAAATACAACATCTCTCTTCTAATTTCACGTGTATTCGTTTTTTTCTTCCTTTGATAGATTTATCAAGGAACAGATAACGACCAACAATTTGGAATTTTAGCGGTATCCTGTTGTTGTTCTGTAGAGATTGTTCTTGTGGATTGTAGCAAAGTATGTGGCAAGTTTCGTTCTATATGTAAATGTCAGGCGAAGATAGGTCATTTGCATCAAGTTAATAAATATTACGACTTTTTAGTGTTATCACCCCGTCAATGTTGTTGATATTATCGTAGTTTGAACCTTCACCTATGCCCTCCGGTACGAAGATGTATTCATGAATATTCATGATAAGTTCATGAAAACTGGTTCGAAATTATCATTAGTCTTTATGAGCTATTATTATCAGAATTATCATGACAATTTACACATTGAACAAGGGCTTCGTCACCTTGAAAATTTAATTCCAAGAAGATTGCTACATCATCAATTTGTGTCAGTTTCCTCATCTTTCTCTTGTCAATGAATAGATCATTAAAAAAGAATAAATACAATCAAAGTTCATAGGTCATGGTTATCAAAATGTCTGAGAGCCATTGCATGGTCACTGATTTTGCTAATTTTAGCACCAGATAAAATCTCAAACTCATGGCTTATGTTTTAGCAGGGAACAATTAAACATTCCTAGCTAAGATAAAATTAAGTTAGAAGCAGCTATCTTTGACAATGAGACATTTTAGAAGCTCTGAAGATAAAAATGTAGGCCTACTATCTCTTGTGAAAATCGTTTTAGAAATTTGAAGTTTGGGGCGAACCCTTTTTGCAATAACTAAGAAGAAAATACATTTTGATCAGTTTTAAATAAAAACTCATCGAGCTATAATACAGGAAATTTAAATTTCGAAAAAAGTCGAAAATTCATATCCCTAATGTACACTCACACCCACAGGTGCTGTCCTGACCATACTGAATTTAGGCCTCATTAATAATCATGACGATTGCTTACAACAGACATGGCAGCACAGTTATTCTCACTTAGCTTATCACTTTTTCTCAGTGCACTCAGTTATCTCAGTATTCTCACTTTATGCTCATTGCACGCCTATATTTCATTTATTATTTTATTCAGCTTACATATTATTTTTAGCAGGCACATTCAAAAGTACTGAATGTATGTATTATAAATTCTACAAACCAAGTATGTCATATTGCAGACTTTTTTAAAGTGCACTTGAAACCTACTGAATATCGAACCCTTACTGAGCTTAGTTTTGGACCCATCTTCACGTCGAAATAACAGCGAAACGTGCCACGTATAACTATCTGAGTGTATATTGAATAGTCAGAACCTCAAAGTCACTCGCGTCACACTACATCCTACCTGCATGTAATGTAGCGAATGTACTACAGGTGCTACGCTGATATCGTAATTGCTTGAAACTCAGTCTAACTCGAGTCTACTTGTACAGTGTCAATATATCAACATCAACAACTCACGCTGTCATCTATGCTCACGATGCCCTAACCAGATTTGCCGATGACCCACATACGGGAGCCGCTATTCTGATCAGCTTTGACCTCTCCAAGGCCTTTGACAGAGTTTGTCACTCAAAGCTGCTTTCCAAGGCCAGTCAGATGAATCTTCCTGCGGGATTTCTGTTGTTATTGAAGAGCTACTTATCGGACAGGCAACAGAGAGTACGCATTGATGGACAGAAGAGTGAATTGATGAAGGTCACAGGAGGAGTGCCACAGGGGTCCCTCCTAGGACCTTATTTGTTCGGCATTTATATTTCATCGCTTCAGACTATTTTCCCCTCGAACCACATAATCAAGTATGTTGACGACATTTGTTTCTTATCAAGAGTTCGAAAGTCCAGCATTCCAAAGGATCTTGCTGAGATCGAAAGTGATCTTGACAATATTTCAGATTGGGTTGCGTCAAATGAATTGACCTTGAATACGGAGAAAACCACTGGTCTAGTGAATTACCGCGGTGGATTCAAGAGCATTTGCAGTATCGAGGGTGCCATCCCAACTGTCAAGTTCCAAGACAGCATTCGGTTTCTTGGGGTTCATTTGGATGCGAACCTTGGATGGAGAGGCCATGTAAAGTTCATCGAGAAAAAAGTGTGCTCAACGCATGTACATTCTGAGGCGGGTCAGATCTGTCACTAGTATTGATGACTTCACTACCATTTATCAAGCATTGGTTCGGTCGCTGATAGAGTACTGCTGCCCAGCGTTTGTGGGAATCTCCTCAACAGACTCAAACCGACTGGAGAAGATTCAGAGGCGCTGTCTGAAAATCAAATCGCGTGATCTGAAGCTGGATGACATTGAAGCTAGAAGGTGGTCGCAAGCTATCAACACCTTCAACAGCCTGGAAAGATTAGAGACTTCCATCAGAGAATTGTTCCCCAGCTATTTACCAAGTGGGCGTCTCGCCGTATCATTCTGTAGAACTTTGCGTCGTCAAAATTCTTTTTTTCCACGCATTTGTAGCACCCTTTCAAGGTCATCTACGAGACACTAAATGCACGTGACTATTAGTTTTATACTTGCTTTTGTACGCGTATACGAATGTGTTCTTAGTTTCGACTAAACAAAACTGTCATTCTGCTACTTTTATCTGTGTATTTTATTTCTGATTTCCATTCGACGATACAATATAAACATTTCTCTCTCTCTCTCTATACATGTATTTGTAGGACTTGTTTGAGCCTGTATCATATTATCATGGTCAGAAAGCAAAATGTGGATCGTTCAAGTTGTTGATTAAATTGAGTCTTCTATCAGCAACGTTAAAAACCTTCGATCCGCATCCAAAAAATACCAAATTTCCGTATCCGCATCCACGGATTTAGTTTGTCCACCTTTGACCACCGGTTGCTTAGCGAAATGAATGATGAAGCTTCAACGTCACTACTCCCTCATGCTGGGGGCTTGGATGGTGCTGACATAGTCAAGCTTTTCTGTTGCGTTGTGGTACTTATAGTCCGGATGCCCTTCCTTCCGACTTCCAATGGCACCTTCGGGGCTCGACCTGTGGACCGAAAGATGGCTAGGCCAAGCGCTTAACCACTGTACCACGGAGAACACAGGCCAAGGCGAAGTTGACCAAAAGAGGAAGAAGCTGTGGGCCTGCTTATCAGATGTTATCATTAAAATAATTGGAATAAGATTAAATTTTTTCTTGTAGAATATTTTCGAACTATAGCTATATATTCCACAAATAAACTACAATTGAAATTATATAGCGGTATCTTCAAAAATGTAATTGCAAAGAATATTTACTTTTTTGTGCGACCACTTGTGAGTAATATCGCATGTATCAGATCCTTTCTACAACATCTATCTTAACTGAATGAATCAATCGTTGAATCTAGGTCTTATATAGCGACCAATGAGAAATTCTCAAAACACAGGACAATTTTGGTTGAACGCATCGATCACTTCAATCACTGGCTGTCACTGTCATTGTCACTGCATTTGGCTGACAGAACTATTCGACTTCAGATAGAAGCACTGTTATGCTAAGAAATCCCTAACAACATCACTAACCCACTGGAGTGCGCATAAAGGGACTGTCTACTCAGTCGTGGTTTCGGTCTTTGTTAGTGATCGCTAACTTAATGACAGCCTATCTGTGATCGGCTTCTGCAAGTATAAGAGGTTACCATTTTCATAAAGAGATGGTTCTCCCCGTGCCCGGATTCCAGTTGCAAAATTGACCAAAGAGAGGCAAATTTCAACAGTCACTAGATGCTTTATTAAAGTCGTGCGAGCTTTCGGCTTTCCGCCTTAATCATGTACATATAAAGTGATAGGTAATCAAAGAAGATCGAAAACAGAATTTACACTAATAATCAATAAATCTTTAAAGACAAATACTGTAAGTTAAAAGTCAAAAAATGCAGGACAAGCATACTACTAAAAAGAAAATAGTAAGGTAAAGAAATAATAAAAAAATAATTAGAGGATGTTAAGCTGCACACCTTGCAATTATTCATAAGTGTGGAAGAGTATATGCTGTTTATGTACAACAACTCGAGTATGGACCTCTTTTAGTAGTTCTTTTTGCCGGAATGAATGATTTTCCATTTGACTGTAGGCTGAATACCTGGATGTTTGGTGATAAAATGATCACGAACAGCAGAATCAGAAGAAATTAAAAACAAATGCTCGTTATGACGAGACTTGACGAGGCGCGTTGTTTGCCCAATGTAAATGTCATCACATAAATTGCAATTAAGTTGGTAGATAACACATTTCGAATAGCACAGATTGAGTTTATCACTTATAGGACAGAATTTGCAGTTAGCATCACTGAAGCTTCTCTTTAGGTGGATGAAAAATTCGTTTCAAAGGTTGCCCACCGTAAAACCATGGGTTTACCAAATCGTCAATTCCCAATCTTTTTAAGAATGAAGAGTAATGTCTTTTAGTGACTTCATCAAGGTATGGACACTTGATGTAAGTTCTATTAGCATCTGGAGGTTTGTTGATGGGATCAGACTTTCTTCGATTATACAGTCTGAAAGAGGAGTCAACAAAACGTTTAGGTTTCTCCTTTATTATATTAAAGGATTACACTTTGTTTTCTTGTGTAGTAGATCTGAAGTCAGCTCGTCTAATCTCACCAAGAAGAATGCCCCTTTTGCTTGATACAGGACAGTTTGAGTTCCAGTGTAAAATAGTTCCACTATGCATCGGCTTTCTGAACAGTCTGGATTGTAAACGACAACCATCAAAATATATATCGCAATCAAGAAATGGAAGAAAACCATCAGTATTGGGCAATTCCAAGGTAAATCCAAGCGACATGGATTCAAATCATTAATAAATGAAAGTATTTCTTGGCAGGAAATATCTGCTGTCCATACACAAAATGCATCATCAATGTAACGTCGCCATAGTACCTGAGAGCCAAAAGTATCACGTATGTCGCATTCAAGATAATCCATGTAAATAATTGTAAGCTGAGGTGCGACAGGGTTCTCCATAGCTAGACCTTTATTTTGCTTGTATTGAGTACCATCAATAATAGTGAGATCACAGGTCAAGGCCATTTTCACTAGTTGAATAGCATCATTCACGGATACAGTACTGAAAAAATGATCATTTTCTTGGTATTCCTCAAGAAAAGATCGCAAAACATCAAACATACCAACAGAGGTATTACTGGTATCAATTTTGGGAATGCTTGAAATCAGTGAATTAGGTAGTTCTAGTTTACTTTTGTTTCACAACTTGATCATCCGTGTTCTTCAGCTAATGTATTCAGCTCATCTACTGCAAACCTCTTCAATGATGTCTTCGCTGTTGTTGTTTACATCCGGCGACAGTTTGTATTTCAACCAGAACACAGCATATTTCTAGCATGTCAAAATATGTTCAATCATTGCACCATTTCTCCATAAGGAATTTCCATCTGCATTCCAACTTTTGAGTGAGTGAACGAGTTTTTTTGTCGTTCACTGGCAAACAAGATTTTCTAGTATTTGCCACTGAACTAAAATTTTCCTGTTCTTGGACTGACGAGTGAACTGAACTGATGTAATGGAAAATGTATTCTCACACATCTTCAATATTCGAACATTCATTTTGCTTACTATTAGTTATTTATTTTAAATACATATGAATATGTGCTAAACCTAGTTTGGCCTGGCTCTAACTCTCATCGGCTATTCTGTGGTCAGCACATCATGATGAACGTTTCTTGTGCATCCGGACGAAACCTTAAGTAATAGATCTGTGAAATAGGTGTGTAAGCAATAAAATGCACACAATGCTACAAGAAGAGGATTTCTTCAATCTTCATGGACGTTTATATAATTTAATTTTTATGTATTCATCTTCATCTTATAATCATCTCATTTCGCATATCATTATTGATCTCATTGACGACTATTTTTGGATATTTTGAAAGATAACTCCAATAAAGCACTTCCATTCCATTGACAACAATCAGCCTAATACCTCTATCCCGACTACTTATTACATGAAAAGTCATTTTCCAATGACATACATGAATTGAATACAGTCAAGTTTGATTGGAACGGAAACTACAGCGATTCGTGTCTATTTGTGGTTTCAGTCCCTTGAATGAATTTCACGTTGGAACTTGACCCACCTTACTAGTTCAGGCAGTTGCCACTGATTATTAAAAATGTCTATTCCAGACAAGAAAATGGAGCGAGACGTCCATTTATATGGTGATGAATCAACTGACTTGACTTTATGACACTACTCACTATCAGTGTCTTTGGAACGGGCTTGTCATTCTCGGTGGTATAGGCAGGTCATTGCTTGACTATTTGGAGGTTCTGCTTCGAAGGGCAATAAGAATCATTCTCGTGTTCCACCTTGGGAGACAATTAAGACGAATACGACAGACTCAAAATTGGAAAAAGCAAGTTTCGAAGATCTTGGCTGCAGACTAGGTCAGAATCAAGGTCTACGTGCGCCCACTGCTTTCAAGCCAAATATGAACATTTCGACCGACAACTTTCAAGGAACGAACTTTGTTTGCAACTTGAATCCTCGAACTAAACTGCCGAAAACTCAGCAATTAACTTATCAATATGCTTCCTAATAGGTGTCTTATTAAGAAAGTTATTTGCTAAAAACATTAATAAAAGATATATACAGGCTAAATCCGATCATAAAATCCCGGGATTTACTTCGTTATCTATCAGTCGTTTAGTTTAGAAATTACTAGGCAAAGGAAAACCAAGATGCACACAATATTTCTCCGTTCTTTTTTCTGCGCAAATCGGCCACTGAAAACTAGTCGGCACGGGGATCATTATATACATTCATAACGCTGCTTATTGTTTACAAGAAATGACTGGCACGGCGTCACCTCGATATTGACTCATTTAGCCATACCTGCATTATGTCACAGCACACCGCCGAGCAATCTTCGTACGAGTGATGAAGTATTTATCATTCAAGTATAAGTAACTTCGTTAGAGTTTCGGTTGACTACCCTAATATTTTGTTATTTTTCAAATCACCTCTCTTCATCATGTAATCAGTGCTTAAATGAAATGAATAAGAAACTTATTCTTTAAAAATGTCTCATCTCGTAAAATGTGAACTTACCTTACATGAGTTGCTTCATTACAAATAATGATTTATGAAATTGCTCACATTCGAAACCATAAATAATGATTTACAATTTTAATAGATTATTAGTTTTTATTACCATGGAGTCGGTGCGACTATGTAATCAATATTAAGGTATTCAAAGGCAGTGATAGTTGGAGATAACATCAGCAAAGATTTCCAAATAAAAACAGGGCTCAGACAAGGAAGTGCTTTAAGTCCATTTTTGTTCATTCTGATTATGGAATTGTTGACAAGGAAAAGCGAAGAACATGATGCAATGAACAGGATAATGTATGCTGACGATCTAGCTGTGATAACGAAAGACGAGGTGGAGCTACAAGATCAACTGGAAAAGTGGGCGCAGAATTTCCTAAGGCATGGGCTGCGCATCCATTTGGATAAGACGGAAGTAATGTGGGTGGGAAAGGAGCCAAATGACATAAGTGTTGGGGTGCAAGGAATTCAACTAAAGCAGACAAAGGGTTTCAAGTACTTGGGAGGTGTGGTAGCGGAAGATGGGCGGAGCGAAATGGAAGTGAATAGGAGAATTAGAGCAGGGGTCGGAGCCTATCAGAAAGTGGCATGAGTGTTGGGAGACAGAAGGATCAGCAAAGAAATCAGACGGAAAGTGTTAGAGGTGTGTGTAATTCCAGCAGTCACATATGGTCTGGAAACAATGGCGCTCACCAAAGATCAGCAAGATAGACTGCAAGTGTGCGAGAACAATTGGCTGAGGAGGTTGTGTGGAGTGAAGTTGGTTGACAGAAGAAAACTTGCAGAAATGAGACTCGAAGTCGGACTGAAACGAACGATGACTCAGAAGATTGTGGGAAAGAGACTATCTTGGGCCGGACATGTGGCAAGAATGAATGAGCAGAGGCTACCCAGGCGAATGGAGCAAGAAATGAGTGTGCGAAGAAGAGTGTGTCAAAAGAGATTTCCAGAAGGCGGAGGAAGATTGGAGAAGTTGGAGAAGCGACGCAGAAGACAGAGTCGTATGGCGGAGAACTGTGCACAAGGTGGTTGAAGTATGGAGCGGCTGACATTTTACTTGACTGTTTTTCCTGATATCGTTTCATGTGGTGTTGCCCTGATGGTTTGTGGACTGTAGCTAGTTTGTGTTTCCATGAATTTTATGATGTATATGAACTGTCTCCTTTTTATCTTGTTTGTATGAATCCCCCTACCCCATTTATATGGGAGAAAGGAGTTGTTAAAATAAAATTAAAAAAATAAACAAAGGCAAAATCGTAGAAGGAAACCGCAATCTGTTTGAATCTAGTAGTACTTTCTCAATCCCTGGATTGTGCACCCTACTTGGCGCTGTGTCCTTAACTTCTTAGCGATGGAGAAACGTACAAACCTAATCAAGTCTAGAGTAAATAACACCGAAAACCAAGCTAATAGAATAATAAAATCATCATGTAAAATTTTACTAAAAATCAGATAAACCGTCTATGGTAGAGGAACCGAGGCTGCCTCGTTCCAAGTGACTATCAAAGATCATAAAGATAAGGTGGAAGGATCGTATTCCCTGCGTCCTGTAGCATCTTGTAGGAATACGCCAACCAAAAACATAGACTGGCTCGTGACAAAAATGTTGCCTCAAATGACTCAGTTCGTACCGACGCATATTAAGAACGCTGAAGACTTAATTGTTCAGCTTCAACGAATAAAATATATACGTAATAGCCCATTCATATCTTCAGATGTAAAAACCTTTATCCAAGCATTCCTATTTCTGATGGCATAAAAGAAATCACCGAATTTGTCTCTGAAAATTGGAAGAAAATCAATAGTTACGAATTGGATATGGATTCAGTTGCAAAAATGTTAAACTTCATATGTTATAATTACGAAATTAGGTACAACAACAAACACTATCTGAAAATTAAAGGTTGCCTTATGGGGTCTCACTTCAGTCCGCCATTTGCTATCATTTATTTACATAAGTTAGAAACTGTGGCCTTCAGTGCGTTGAAAAATAGATTTAATATCCGCCCGGATCTCTATGCTCGCTGCATACACGACATTGTCATATGTCCTTTTGAAAAAGATTCTGACTTCTCTGCAATCTTTGATGTCTTCAATAATATTAACGAGAACATTAGATGATAATAATAGTGTATTTTATTTCTTGCATATTGACAGCTTTTACTCTCTCGACATTAAGTTCAACATCGAGATATCAGAAAACGGTGTTTTAAACTTCCTTGATTTAAGTATTCATCTAAATGATGGAAAAATAAAATGAATGAAATATTCATCTAATTGAAATAAATTATAGCTGGTTCGGAAACCCTTATCACTCCGGTACTGCTTTACGTTTGGATAGTTACGTTCCTAGCCACGTTAAAAACAACTATTTAAAGAATACGGTAGAATACGTACAAAGAAGATGAAGTTCGCTGGCTTCTTTTGATAGTGCTAAGAGCAAGTGAAAGAAAAGTTCCAACACAACGGTTTCCATGCCAACAGTATATTTAAACGTAAAAAGCGCAAACAAAAAGACCAAGTCTAAAAACAAAACAAATATCCTAAAAATTAAATACGTTGATGATAGCACTAGGCGAAAAATACGCATCCTTATCAAAAATTACGACTTGCCTGCAACTTTGGTTGATGCCCTTAACTCTAATTTACATAATAGTCTGCAATGTAAACCTCATATTAAATAGCACGAAAATTGTATTCCCTGTAACTGCCTACCTAGTAATAGCATTTGTTTGAACAAATTTTTAGTTTACAAGTTCACTTGCAATTTTTGCAACAATGAGTACGTCGGGCAGGCCAGTCACCCTTTTAAATTCCGCTTCAATGAACACAGTCGATATTTTAACAGTAAAATCAGCAGCACATTGGCTGACCACAGACTTCATTGTAATCGAGCTACTTCTATCGATGACTTCTCGATATCTTGGACAAATGTAAGAATCCAGTAGACACTCGGTTGAGCTCAGTTCATAAATTCTTGAAACCAACGATAAACCGTAAACATGAACTGATCGATTTCTGATTCTCACACTTCGTACCATACCGCATTTAAGGACAGGGCGCCAAGACATCACGCTCTCCTGTACGATGTCTTGTTTTTAGTTGACGTTTCTAGCTTTTTGCCCCTGAAGAAGCTTGAATACGTGAAACTTCAGGCCTCTACATAGCTTTTATTGCTGTTTCTTAGCCAATAAATTTCTTAAGAAGACACCTCCATACTTTATTGCATCATGAATAGTCTTCTGTTTGCGGCAATCGTCTGCTTCCAAATAATTGCGTATTTGAAAATCATTCTCTGCCTTCCTATAAGAACTTCAATTTTCCTCATGATTTTTAACAGATGCTTTGTGCACATAAACTGTTTTGTCATTACCATTATTCTGTGATTCCATTTATTTGTCAACCAACGGTTCTGACCACGGCATTGGATAAGGATTTGAAGAAGTGTGTTATTCTTGCATAATACTATGCATTGATTCCATCCCCTATTTGGAGAATAGATTCACAAATAGAATTTTTATTATTCACTTGAACCACATCAAATGTTGGTTAAGACTTTATTAAAGTATATAGCGCATAAAATGAAATTTTTCATGTATTGGAACAGAACATAGCAACTGAAGATGTGAAAAACTGAACCTGTCTCGGTTTTCTGATATTTGCAGTCGGTTTCGTTTTTTAAACCCGCAGTTTCGATTCGGTTATCGGCTAGACGCCGGACACTAAAAGCATAAAGCACAGAGTACATTGCAGTTCCGCCTACATAGCAATTTTTGGGTAAATATGAAGAACTTAACTGCACAAACTTGCGCTTACTCATGCTGCTTTCGGGGTTTAAGCCAACTTTTTCATATTTAATTTAGCACAGAGTGTGCTTAATATAATGAATGTTTAACACAAGATAGACTATCTGGCCTACCCGAACTACCTATTCGCCTACGCCAGAAGCGCTTGCGGTGGTTCGGGCATGTAAAGAGAGCAACCGACAACATCATCGATGAGGTATGTCACCTATCGGTCGACGGTCGCCGTCCACCAGGAAGACTGAAGAAAACAAGGTATGCCTGTGTCGAAGAAGATCTAGAATACCTGGAGGTCAAGGAAGACACTGCCCTGGATCGGAGTGCGTGTAAGAAAGTCAGAAATTAAGAAAGCAACGTCCAACCGTGGTGGAATCGGAAAGAAGCGACGAAAAACGAAAAAGTAAAGTAAATAAGTAACAGAATGTCAATATTAGGAGTTGCTGCCATTACTTCCTGACAACATTAACGAACATGAAATAACTAGTTTATTTTTCCAACATGTAGTGTTTAGACTAAATCATGGATTACTGCTTATGTACTTGTACTGGCAAAGCTGATCAGATTTGCAACCGATCCTAGTCCAGACTGCTTCTGATCTTGCAGAAATACTCGATGCCCTCAGAAGAAGAAGTTTGAGTAAGAAGCTTTTCAAAAAAGTTGCTTCAAACAGCTGTCATGCTCTACGTAGATACATCCCCGGTAAACTGAGGTGCTCTTCTTATTTTCGTATTCCCTTTTGTCGATCTATCTCATCTTTCTCTGTCTCTATCATTTCATCTCTCATATATCTCATCTTCACGAACAATTTGGAATCTTTTCACCACTGTTGCGAATAGTCAGTATTACTGCTTGTCTCAATGCTTCCCTGATCAACTGCTATATATTCTTCAGTATTTGAATAATCAACTCAGTCAACAACTCCCGACTTATAACAAGTGCCTTTAATTTGACAGTCAGCGGCAAATATATATACTGTACATGTATATATATTATTGCTATAATGATTGGAGCGCTTCGTACACGCGATTATCAGAAATTTGGGCGCTTCGCACATTATAACAATGATCAGTGCTCTCTGTACAGAATTCAAGAAAATAGGGCGTTTGGTGCAAAATTTTTAGCTCTGATTACAAATTCATTTATATATTAGTAACATCTATATAACAGAACCAGAGCGCATGAAACAGAAATTTTGAATTCTCGAACTTTGAATTTCCAATAAGGCCGCTTAGTACAAGCGCCCTTATCGAAAATATTTTCTGTTCTTATTACATAGTCATTTATTTCGTAATGAGCAGGTATGTGATAGCACTAAAACGCATGCAATGAATTACCGTAGGGGTACCAAGCGCCTTTATTAGATAAAATGATTAAAACAGCAACAATATATAAAATATTCTATCTTATGATGTTCTATAATTCTTATATAGATTCCTGTATCTCATAAGGCTAACTCAAATCTTATTTTGCAGCAAGTGTTGAAGAAAAAAATAATTGGGCCTATAACCAAAGCTGCAAGCCTTTTGAAAGTAAAATATCAATGTTTGTCTTAGACCGTGTTTTTTGTAATTACAGCTAAGTTTGATTTTGTTTAGTTAAATCCAATAATGTATCTACTCTTGATTTATCTATTAATGATAATGCATCACGTGATGAAATATTAAGTTTACTTGTTATGTCGATGATCTTGAACTATATGCAGCATTTCTAAAATGATCAATACAATGTGTATATTTCATCTTACACTTTATATGTTTCTCATGAGTCAAACGATGAGATTATCAAAGAAAAGACATGTCACATGTGTAGGTCTGACAAACGTCTAATACACAATTAAATCAAGCATTCGTAGCAGAAGAATCAAAAAATTGCATCATCCAATGTGTCAATTTGAGACGCGAATTCGTCCCAGTCTGGGACAGCGCCGATATCGTGCCATTGCCCAAAAGCTTAACCATCTGAGCCTTCGAACATCAGATCAGTACTTCCTCTTCTTGGAAGAGAATTATTCAATTTGGATACAGAAAAGGATGCTCAACAACATATACCTTACTGAAGCTGGATAATTTCATTTCCGAAAAACTTCAAGATAAGGGCATCACTGCTTATCATCGTCTTACTATCGACCTTGCAAAAGGTTTTGATGAAGTTTCCTACAGAGCCTTACTTTCTAAGATGATATGTGATGAATTTTATCCATAAATAATCATACTAATGTAAAACTATCTCACGTCAGTATTCCAGAGTCAGTTGGCACAAGAATTTTCGAAATTCATCATTGGACGGACCAACATGGTTTCTCATATATAAATAGATAAATAAATGAAGCCACAAGAAAATTGTCAACAAAAAATCATTGGTGATCGATTTCTACCGCTTTAGAGGCTTGTCAAGGCAGAAAAAGCATTTTCCTTGGCAGCTGTAGACGCTGCGTTTCGCTCTACAAGGGGAGGCTCGGAATGGCCCGAACTAGCTTAAAATGTCTAGAATGACTGAACAGGCTGAAGGACTGCACAGCAGGCTGTGTTTGTTTATCCTGGCTTTGCCGTGCGGCGAATAATCATAAAGGTTGCAGAGCGCCAGTTCGCCTTGATAATGAATAGAAAGATGTTCTCAGACTTGAACAATTTAAATACAACAATTCCTTGGCAGCCGCAGACGCTGCGCCGTGAGTATTTTTTAGAATAAGCACCCTTTCCATTTTAATTCTAGAACCCTACATTTGTATTCAAGAATTCAACAGACCTATTTCAATCTTCTAAATTTATTTTTCAGATTAAAGTATTTTTATTTTTGATATCAACACTTTCAGAGATTTTTTCTGTGTGTTTATTAATATTTGGAAATGCAACAGTTATATTTCAGATAGTGTCTCTTTTTGATCAAGAAAATTTACTTTATATTTCTAAAATTATCATTTACAATTCATTTTCAGTCATTTATATTTCAGAATTTTAGAAAAGATGATCTATATTTTTTTCGTAATTTATCTTTCGGATTTGTAGTTTATGTTAAAGAATCGGTTACTTCAAATTGAGATATCTTCATTTATAATTCAAAAGTTTGGAGTAATTGAGAAAATGTCAATTATATTTCAGAAGTCACGTACCACTTCAGTTTTATAGCTGGTCGCTTGAAACAACAAGCTTCAGACAGTGAATTGTAGAAACATTCAGAAGCATGAATTTAATATAAGCGCTTCTCAGCTGTCGGCAAATGCATGTCAAGATCCTACTAATGTGCAAGAGACCACGTGCAAATAGTGCAACACTTATGATGTGTAAAATTACTGTTGATGACAATGCAATTAGAAATTAATGAAACAATTGAACTATTAAATGCAAGATTGCATTGAACTTCCATGTTCCTGAAAATACTACTTCTAATTCAAATATAATCAATTCTCAAAAATTTGGCCATTATCAAATTAAGTCGATGTAATATGAAATGTCACAACATGCAATCACAGACATCATTCAAATCAAGGCCCGTCCGTGTCCGTCATGCTCCGGGGGTCTTAAAATCTAGCTCGAAGGGGGGGGGGCAATCCGAGCCCGGACCGGCTTCTGTTTATCTAAACTTTTTATCTTCCACTTCATCTTCTTCAATGTTGAGTTTTTAACCAACTCCAGCATGCCTTCTCTGATGTAATCTATTCCATCTGTCTTGCATATTGACCATGTTGTATCTCGTTTGCCACCTTTGACACCGATCTCCCACCTCCTAATTTTTCCAGTCTTCGAGGGTCTCCTGTTATTGCCCATACAGGTTAAAATAGTTCGTGCCATGTGTAAGTATACAGCAGATGTATTTATAGCTACTATTTTGTTCCCTGACTGCAGTCTTGATTTCGACATCTTCTTTAGTCTCTTCTTGTGCGAGTATTCAGCTGTTGCCTGTCTTTGTTTCGTTATGGACGTTGATATGCTGTTGAGGAATTCCCACATACTTGTATCCTTCATTGCTTCCGTCTTGTATACGAATTTCATCAGTTTCGAATCCATCCTTGTGTACTATCCAACCACAACATATAAGGAGTACCAAACTACGTGCTGAAGTAATTGCTGACAGTTGATAGGTAATTGATCTCATTTTCCGCTCTTCCTTATAGCTTCAGGTCGTCTATGCAGATGAGATAGTTGATCTGATGCCTGATATCCACTTATCAACTTTTTGGCTTTTATATCAGATCTAGGATATCGCTGAGTGTGTTCATCGCTCAGCAGAAGAGCAACGGTGATAGTGAGTCTCCTTGGAGTATTTCTGTCATGATTTGAATCGGTCCAATTTCTTCGCTTTTGTTAGTTTTGACACTGTGAATACTCCTAGTATGCATTTATTCACCTAAAACATATCGAACATAATTTCTCTTACCCACAGATGCTGGATGTAATCGAATGCTTTACGAAAGTCTATCTGCCAGGAGTGCATACAGTCTTGCCTGTGACCACTCTGTAAGTCTTCTACGCAATTTCTTCAGCATCTTAATCCATAACTGGCTGGTGCCTTCCAGCTTGTCATACTTGCAAATTGTTATGACCTCTGACTAGTTAATTCTTTCACATTCTCTTTCAACTTCTGGTAACCGTTATGCATCTGTGTTGTAATATCCATGGGATTCCCAAATATCTTTCTGCTATTATCTTAGCCCCATCAGTACTACCGACCAGCTCTACATGTATATTTTAAGGGATTGACCAATCCCAATTGGCCATTCACAAGGCAGATGGGCAACACTTGTGAGGAACGGCTGGCTGTAGTTAACAAAAAAGTTGACGGCCACAATTATCTACGAGTAATGTAAGTTAAAACTACTAGTACAACAAATATAAATGGTGCAAAAATAGAAAAGCAAAGATTCTTAGACTCTGTTGGGCTTAAGGGTTATGTTTTAAAAAAGATGTTTTTAACATAAATCCTTAAGTGCTATTTGAGACGCACCCAGGGATGCGTGGGACAAAGGTAATCGAAGTTAACATCAATTTCAGCGACAGTGATATTAGAGAAATATATCTTGAGCGTATAGTCCAAAAATGCCCTCTCGAGTGAATAGGTACCAAGTCGAAATGCTTTTAAAAAAATCCCTGGGAGGAAGTGACAAGAAATAGATAGATCGGTGTAAATCGCTGGATACGAAAATTACATACAATTTGAAACTAACATCTGATTCGAGATTCTCGTATGCCTACAGAGATCTGGTATGTTTTTTAGACGAAATCTCACAATTACTTTCGTATGTGATTGGTATGTAGCGATGCGAACTATTCTATCTGTGATTGGCTGTTTTACACTGAAGTACGAGTTGTTGGCATGTTTTATATACGAGACCCGATGTAGATTCATCTTCATTCGTATGCATCTGGTATGTAGAGCTTTAAGTCACATAGCAAAAAAAATATCACATACTACTGTCAAATAACTTAATAACGATCAGTAATACCACTCGTGAATATTCCTTTTTGATAGTGTGATATTTAGCTCGATTAGATTAATTGTGAATTTTAGGCTCAACGAGCATGTCGTCGTTGCTACTTGTCTAGCAACAGAAATAGGACGTTTACCTAGCTCTACTTTATGAAACAAGTTGATCAACATTAATTCATTCTCACGATATTATTCGTGAAATCATGTTGACTTTTATATCTCAAACAGAATTATGAATTATAATGAATTATAATGTGTTTTTATTTTGGATTGATAATGTGCTTAATTTCAAAATTGCATAATTGTTGATGGTTGAATACTTATTGACTATTTATGAAATGTCTTAGAATTACATGTAATAAAATCGAATTCAGTATTGAAAGTATGACTCTTGAATGTCATTATCTCACTACTTACCAAACAGTAGTAACATCAGTGTGATCTTTATTGGTAGTAGTAAGTAAAACTCCACTTCTGGATAGCGCAAGATGGCCGCCATCGCTGACTCCCCCCCTCCCCCTCCCCCTCCCCTCCCCCTCCCCTCCCCCTCCCCCTCCCCCCCCTCTGGCACGGCAGAGTGTCGTGGTCGGCCGCCGTGGTGCTTTGGGTCTGAGTGTCGTGGTGGACTTGGGCGACCGCCAGGATTAGTCTTGAGGCTATAGTGTGTGATGTTTTTCGTGCTGAATGTTGGGTTGTAAAATGGGTTGTTTCGAGTGGAAGGAGTGGTCGGATGAGAAAACGGAGGTCGGATTCGTGTTCAGCGTGAAATTCTGCATCGGTAGGGTGAGTTTCAAGGCAATCGGTGAGAAAAAATTTTCAACATTTTTCGAAAAACGACAGAGTTAGAATTTGGGACGTTTTGGTGTGTAGCGCCCAAACGAACCATCGGATGAGAAAACGGAGGTCAGATTCGGATTCAGCGTGAAATTCTGCATCGGTATGGTGAATTTGAACGCCATCGGAGAGAAAAATTTTCGCTGACTCCCCCCCCCCTCTGGACAGCTTGCTTCGATTTTGGCTTCCAGTGAACGGATTTTGTCGTGCGATAGCTCGTTTGAAAGCTAAGAGTGAGACAAATTCAGTGAAAGAATCGGCTTGTTCCTATCTGTCTTCGTTTAGATGTGAGACGCCATTTAAGATTTTGGGACATTGGCGAAAAACGACAGAGTTAGAATTTGGGACGTTTTGGGCTGTAGCTTCAAAACGAAGGCTCGGATGGGAAAACGGATTTCAGATTTGGAATCAGCGTGAAATTCTGCATCGGTATGGTGAGTTTCAAGTCAATCGGAGAGAAAAATTTTCACTGACCTCCCCCCCCCCTCTGGACAGCTTGCTTCGATTTTGGCTTCCAGTGGACGGATTTTGTCGTGCGATAGCTCGTTTGAAAGCTAAGAGTGAGACAAATTCACTGAAAGAATCGGCTTGTTCCTATCTGTCTTCGTTTAGATGTGACACGCCATTTAAGATTTTGGGACATTGGCGAAAAACGACAGAGTTAGAATTTGGGACGTTTTGGGCTGTAGCTTCAAAACGAAGCATCGGATTGGAAAACGGATTTCAGATTTGGAATCAGCGTGAAATTCTCTATCTGTATGGTGAGTTTCAAGTCAATCGGCGAGAAAAAATGTTCAACATTTTTCGAAAAAACGACAGAGTTAGAATTTTGGACGTTTTGGTGTGTAGCGCCCAAACGAACCATCGGATGAGAAAACGGAGGCCGGATTCGGATTCAGCGTGAAATTCTGCATCGGTATGGTGAGTTTCAAGTCAATCGGAGAGAAAAAATTTTCGCTGACCTCCCCCCCCCCTCCCCCTCCCCCCCCTCTGGACAGCTTGCTTCGATTTTGGCTTCTAGTGGACGGATTTTGTCGTGCGATAGCTCGTTTGAAAGCTAAGAGTGAGACAAATTCACTGAAAGAATCGGCTTGTTCCTATCTGTCTTCGTTTAGATGTGAGACGCCATTTAAGATTTTGGGACATTGGTGAAAAACGACAGAGTTAGAATTTGGGACGTTTTGGGCTCTAGCTTCAAAACGAAGCATCGGATTGGAAAACGGATTTCAGATTTGGAATCAGCGTAAAATTCTTTATCTGTATGATGAGTTTCATGTCAATCGGAGAGTTTCAAGTCAATCGGCGAGAAAAATTTTCAACATTTTTCGGAAAAACGACAGTTAGAATTTTTGCGATGGCTGCCTACTGTAGAGCCAAAACGAAGCATCGGATGGGAAAACGGAGGCCAGATTCGGATTCAGCGTCAAATTCTACATGGAAATGGTGTATTTCCAGCTCAATCGGAGCACTAGAACCGGAGATAGACGGGTTTTTTAGTGTTTGGATGATGGGTGTTACGTCATCAGCTGATCGCCACACACTATATAAGCTGGGAACCGAGAGAGACTTGTCATTTAGAGGAGAACGATTGTCAGAGGTAGGTCGTCTCTCTGAACTCCGATGATAGCTTCGGACATTCCAAATTCCGAGTTTCTGTAAGAAACCGACTTAGAAAATTTCATTGCTGATATCAGCTAAGGCGTCAGACTTAGAGGTTCGCCAGGAGATGGCCTTCGTCTCCAGGCCATAAAAGACTCCAAAACTTTAAAGGCTTGTAACTTTGCTTCTACAAGTCCGTTTGACTTGATTCAAAAAAGGTTCGGTCGCTATTGACCTGCCCTAAGTGATGGACTACTTATAAAATTTCATAAGTAGTGCTAAAAAGTTGAAAAATTTAAATTCACTAGTTTTGGAGGTTTTCTGGGGTTTTCGACCCTGCTGAAGTCAATGAAAGCATTTTTAATGATGTCTGAGCCAGTCTTCTCATGGTATAAGCGGCTTTTCACTGAAAGCGAGCAAGACACGGAGAGTTTTGCTGTAATATTCCACTGACAGGGTGTTCCTTCGGGACGGCGGACGATGCCGTAGTGATAAGTGTGGCAAGGGAATGTGTCATATTTGAGACCGTAACCGCTGGGACAACTCATGTCTCATGTTGGGCATTTGACACAGCTTTCAACGTAGCACTTTGAACGCCAATCGGTTGAGTCTTAGCTATCTTGTCATGGGTGGCCTCTAAACATCTCCATTGCAAAACGCTGGTGAATCAAGCTCTCTACGGCTTGCTATCAAGCTGATCAAAGCAATAACTTGGGATGTTTCCTCAAGGTTTTCAAGTATGCTGAGTTCAAATCTGCTATCAGATTTCAAATTTAACTAAGTCTAAGGCAGCTTTGAGGGGTTAGATCCCAGCTACTGTTCACTACCTTTGACTCGACGTTACTGTTACCACTTCGGGGCAGTGACAATGATGTCTTAAGCTGTAAATAGCGGGTATCGGGGAAGATCTCTCACTTCCCTAGTGATCAGTACAAGGCCTTCGGGCTGTCGACGGGATCGAGTGCCACTCACTACACTCAAATCTATCATTCCTCACTAAGTGTAAATTACTGACTATACATTTGTCCTGCTATCAGGTTGTTTTGACTTGCTATCTAGTTGAATAGTATCTTGCTATCAAGAGATTCACTTCTGCTCATAAAGCACATCATCGCTGTAATACCTCCTTTGCTCGAGCGTTCCTTCGGGACGGCGGGTACTGCCGTAGAGGGATTGTGTTGCACGGGTTGTTCGTCGTTTGTTAGACCGAAACCTCTGAGCCGTTGCTCATGTTGGGCATTCGACTTCATACTCAACGTGACGTTTTCTCTCGCCAGGTCAGAGTACTTCAGCCATTCGACAAAGGTTAGTCTTTATGATATGGAGTAGAGTGAAATGTAATTCATTAGATGCCCCTTCAATGATTGCTCCCATGATAAACGTTGATGAGACAAATGAAATGATTCTCATCTTCCTTTTTCAGTGATTGAAATCTACTAACATACTACCGTATAATCGGCCACTATGGGGCAAGACATGATAGAGCCTTCAATGCGCTTTGCCCTGGGCAGTCTTTAGACTGGCGAATACTATCATTAAGTTGAATCTGCTATCAGTCAACTTGAACGTTGCGTCGCATTAGAGGGGTATATAAACCACTGCCTCTCATTTCATTTCAATCATGCAGACGCCGAACAGTCAAGTCAGCTCTCCTCGCGGACCGCAGTTAAGGCCGCGAAATTTATTTGAGGAGTTTGTCAGGCTAGAGGAGCAAGACAGAGTTTTTAATAATCTTGCTCGGATTGGCAATCCGATGACAGCAACTGCTGTCAATCCAACGGAATGGCGCTACATTCCACTTTTTAGCCATGTACCAGTTAGTGTGGAAGTCGACAGTGCTACCAAAGAGAGAGTCAAAGACTCTCTCAGTAGAATTGGTAGGGTGTAAGATGACGTTACTCCCGAGAACGAACCATCGGCTCTCTTAAGGGCCACCATGGGGCAAGACATGATAGAACCTCCTCGCGGTTTGCCCTGGGCAGTCTTCGGACTGGCGAATACTATCATTAAGTTGAATCTGCTATCAGTCAACTTGAACGTTGCAAATGAAGTTCGGTGTAATACTTCCTTTCGACGGGCGTTCCTGTAAAGGGCGGCGGTGAAACCCGTAGCTATGTATACCGCAAGGGACATTTGGCAATGGTCAATCTTGTTAAACCTCTCTGCGTCATGTTTGCAAGTGATTGCCTCTGTCTCAACGTAGTATGCATTCGCGCCAGGGCGACATTTAGCCAACTGTCGAAGGTTGCCTAAAACTTTCCATTGCATACGTTATGAGAACCATGAGTTCTACCTGTCTCTATCAATGAGACGAATTGATGAATGGAATGAAATGGGAGGACACTCACGCGCCACACGCAACATAACACACTTCTCTCTTCCGTAGTCTAACAAGCTCTTTACACATGGATCGCAGTCGATTGCTATCCCTATATCAGAAGTGTAAGCTATCTTAATTTTATCTAACACTATTTCATCTACCATTATCATCCATATGAAATGTTATAAGAATTGCAAGTTAGACTAAGCGTGCTACTATTTCCAAATGAAAAAGTATACATGGTTAAATCATCCACTTAAGCCCATCCGTAGTCTAACAAGCTCTTTATACATGGATCGCAGTGGATTGCTATCCCTGTATCAGAAGTGTAAGCTATCTAAATTTTATTTAACACTATTTCATCTACCATCATCACCCATATGAAGTGTCATAAGATTTACAAGTTAGACTAAGCGTTCTACTATTTGTAAATGAAAGATATCGTTTCAACAGTTTACAGATTGAAAATAAAGTTTCAATAGTGTGTGGGTTAGAAATAAAGCTTTATCTGTTAGTATGTTAGAAACAAAATAAAGTTTACAAGATAAAAAGTAAAGTTTCACCACTTTACAAGTTAAGAATAAAGTTCTATCTGTTTATATGTTAGAAATAAAATAAAGTTTCAATAGTTTGCAAGTTAAAAATAAAGTTTCAATAGTTTACAAGTTTTAAAATAAAGTTTAAATAGTGTGCAAGATAAAAAATAAAGTTTGAACAGTTTACAAGCTGAAAATAAAGTTTTAATAGTGTACACGTTGGAAATAAAGTTTTAATAGTTTATGTGCTTCAAAATAGAGTTATAACAGTTTATATGTTAGAAATAAAACAAAGTTTCAACCGTTTACAAGTTAAGAATAAAGTTTCAACAGTTTACAAGTTAAAATTAAAGCTTCAACAATTACAAGTTAAAAATAAAACTTCAAAAGTTTACCAGTTAGAAATAAAGTTTCATCAGTTTACAAGTCAAAATAAAGTTTCAACAGATTATAAGTTAAAAGAAAAGTTCCAATAGTATGTGCATTAGAAATAACGTTTCAGCTGTTTGTATGTTAGAAATAAGATAAAGTTTCAATTGTGTGTACGTTAGAAATAAAGTTCTATCTGTTTCTATGATAGAAATAAAACAAATTTTCAACCGTTAACAAGTTAAAAATAAAGTTTTAAGAGTTTACAAGTTAAAACTAATGTTTCAATAGTGTGTGTATGTTAAGAATAAAGTTTTATCTGTTTGTATGTTAGAAATAGAATGAAGTTTCACCAGTTTACAAGTTACGAATAAAGTTCTATCTCTTTAAGTTTATAAGTTAAGAATAAAGTTCTATCTGTTTATATGTTAGGAATAGAATGAAGTTTCACTAGTTTACAAGTTAAGAATAAAGTTCTATCTGTTTATATGTTAGAAATAAAATAAAGTTTCAATAGTTTGCAAGTTAAAAATAAAGTTTCAATAGTTTACAAGTTTTAAAATAAAGTTTAAATAGTGTGCAAGATAAAAAATAAAGTTTGAACAGTTTACAAGCTGAAAATAAAGTTTTAATAGTGTACACGTTGGAAATAAAGTTTTAATAGTTTATGTGATTCAAAATAGAGTTATAACAGTTTATATGTTAGAAATAAAATGAAGTTTCATCAGTTTACAAGTTAAGAATAAAGTTCTATCTGTTTGTATGATAGAAATAAAACAAAGTTTCAACCGTTTACAAGTTAAAAATAAAGTTTCAACAGTTTACAAGTTAAAATTAAAGCTTCAACAATTACAAGTTAAAAATAAAACTTCAAAAGTTTACCAGTTAGAAATAAAGTTTCATCAGTTTACAAGTCAAAATAAAGTTTCAACAGATTATAAGTTAAAAGAAAAGTTCCAATAGTATGTGCATTAGAAATAACGTTTCAGCTGTTTGTATGTTAGAAATAAGATAAAGTTTCAATTGTGTGTACGTTAGAAATAAAGTTCTATCTGTTTCTATGATAGAAATAAAACAAATTTTCAACCGTTAACAAGTTAAAAATAAAGTTTTAAGAGTTTACAAGTTAAAATTAAAGCTTCAACAATTACAAGTTAAAAATAAAACTTCAAAAGTTTACCAGTTAGAAATAAAGTTTCACCAGTTTACAAGTTAAGAATAAAGTTCTATCTGTTTATATGTTAGAAATAAAATAAAGTTTCAATAGTTTGCAAGTTAAAAATAAAGTTTCAATAGTTTACAAGTTTTAAAATAAAGTTTAAATAGTGTGCAAGATAAAAAATAAAGTTTGAACAGTTTACAAGCTGAAAATAAAGTTTTAATAGTGTACACGTTGGAATTAAGGATTTGTGTGTTCCTATTTTGTCTGTTCGTTGTAGTAGCTACGTTCATAACCAATGCTTCTTTCCTCCTTACCTCAACACTGTCAAAGTCCTATATGGTTATCATTGCTCGCTATATGACAGTTACCAGCTGTATCTATTTTATCTGTTTCAAACCATTGATTTGTAATGCATGCTTGTTACAGTTATTCAATAAATGTTATTATGCGAAGAGTTGTTGTTGTTATCATGCGACGGATGGGTTAGATGAAGGGTGATCATATCTTTTTCAAAGGACTGTGGAACATTGATTTCCATGATGAGGATTATAACAGTTAGATTTGATGACGAATAAGATTTACTAGTTTGCAAGTTAGACTAAGCGTTCTATTATTTGTAAATGAAAGATATAGTTTCAATAGTTTACACGTTAAAAATAAAGTTTCAATAGTGTGTATGTTAAGAATAGAGTTCTATCTGTTTGTATGTTAGAAATAAAATGAAGTTTCATCAGTTTACAAGTTAAGAATAAAGTTTTATCTGTTTGTATGTTAGAAATAAAACAAAGTTTCAACCGTTAACAAGTTAAAAATAAAGTTTCAATAGTTTACAAGTTAAAACTAATGTTTCAATAGTGCGTATGTTAAGAATAAAGTTTTATCTGTTTCTATGTTAGAAATAAAATGAAGCTTCACCAGTTTACAAGTTAAGAATAAAGTTTTATCAGCTTGTATGTTAGAAATAAAATAAAGTTTCAACCGTTTACAAGTTAAAAATGAAGTTTCAATAGTGTATATGTTAAGAATAAAGTTCTATCTGTTTATATGTTAGAAATAAAAATGAAGGTTCACCAGTTTACAAGTTAAGAATAAAGTTTTATCTGCTTGTATGTCAGAAATCAAATAAAGTTTCACCAGTTTACAAGTTAAAAAATAAAGTTTCAATAGTGTGTACGTTAGAAATAAAGTTTTAGCTGTTTGTATGTTAAAAATAAAGTTTCAACCGTTTACAAGTTAAAAATGAAGTTTCAATAGTGTATATGTTAAGAATAAAGTTCTATCTGTTTATATGTTAGAAATAAAAATGAAGGTTCACCAGTTTACAAGTTAAGAATAAAGTTTTATCTGCTTGTATGTCAGAAATCAAATAAAGTTTCACCAGTTTACAAGTTAAAAAATAAAGTTTCAATAGTGTGTACGTTAGAAATAAAGTTTTAGCTGTTTGTATGTTAAAAATAAAGTTTCAACCGTTTACAAGTTAAAAATGAAGTTTCAATAGTGTATATGTTAAGAATAAAGTTCTATCTGTTTATATGTTAGAAATAAAAATGAAGGTTCACCAGTTTACAAGTTAAGAATAAAGTTTTATCTGCTTGTATGTCAGAAATCAAATAAAGTTTCACCAGTTTACAAGTTAAAAAATAAAGTTTCAATAGTGTGTACGTTAGAAATAAAGTTTCAATAGTGTATATGTTAAGAATAAAGCTTTATCTGTTTGTATGTTAGACATAAAACAAAGTTTCAACCGTTAACAAGTTAAAAATAAAGTTTCAGATGAAAATAAAGTTTCAATAGTGTGTATGATGGAAATAAAGTTTAAGCGCTTTGTGCGTTAAAAATAAAGTTTCAACATTGTGTACGTTAAGAATAAAGTTCTATCTGTTTATATGTTAGAAATAAAAATGAAGGTTCATCAGTTTACAAGTTAAGAATAAAGTTTTATCTGCTTGTATCTCAGAAATGAAATAAAGTTTCACCAGTTTAAAAGTTAAGAATAAAGTTTCAATAGTGTGTATGATAAGAATATACTTCTATCTGTTTATATGTTAGAAATAAAATGAAGTTTCGTCAGTTTACAAGTTAAGAATACATTTTATCTGCTCGTATGTTAGAATTAAAGCAAAGTTTCAACCGTTTACAGGTTAAAAATAAAGTTTCAATAGTTAACACGTTAAAAATAAAGTTTCAATAGTGTGTATGTTAAGAATAAAATTCTATCTGTTTGTATGTTAGAAATAAAATGAAGTTTCATCAGTTTACAAGTTAAGAATAAAGTTTTATCTGTTTGTTTGTTAGACATAAAACAAAGTTTCAACCGTTAACAAGTAAAAAATAAAGTTTCAATAGTTTACAAGTTAAAACTAATGTTTCAATAGTGCGTATGTTAAGAATAAAGTTTTATCTGTTTCTATGTTAGAAATAAAATGAAGCTTCACCAGTTTACAAGTTAAGAATAAAGTTTTATCAGCTTGTATATTAGAAATAAAATGAAGTTTCACCAGTTTACAAATTAAAAATAAAGTTTCAATAGTGTGTACGTTAGAAATAAAGTTTCAACCGTTTACAAGTTAAAAATAAAGTTTCAACAGTGTCTACGTTAGAAATAAAGTTTTATCTGTTTGTAAAGTACGATCGTAGGATTTACTAGTTTGCAAGTTAGACTCAGCATTCTACTAGTTGTAAATGAAAATATCGTTTCAGCCGTTTACAAGTTAAAAATAAAGTTTCAACGGTGTGTACGTTAGAAATAAAGTTTTAGCTGTTTATATGTTAGAAACAAAATAAAGTTTCAACAGTTTACAAGTTGAAAAATAAAGTTTCAACAGTGTATACGTTAGAAATAAATGAAAGTAAGACCTTCATCGTATGCGTATTCAAAGCATGTTTTGTAAATCAAATGTGTGTAGTCCTGACATGATAGAATCGCGTTAGAAATAAAGTTTCAGCCGTTTACAAGTTAAAAATAAAGTTTTAGCTGTTTATATGTTAGAAACAAAATAAAGTTTCAACAGTTTACAGATTAAAATAAAGTTTCAACAGTGTGTACGTTACAAATAAAGTTTTAGCTGTTTATATGTTAGAAACAAAATAAAGTTTCAACAGTTTACAAGTTGAAAAATAAAGTTTCAACAGTGTGTACGTTAGAAATAAATGAAAGTAAGACCTTCATCGTATGAGTATTCAAAGCATGTTTTGTAAATCAAATGTGTGTAGTCCTGACATGATAGAATTAAGCTTGACAAACGCGTTTGTCAAGTTCATTTAATTCTATCATGTCAGGACTACACACATTTGATTTACAAAACATGCTTTGAATACTCATACGATGAAGGTCTTACTTTCATTTATTTCTAACGTACACACTGTTGAAACTTTATTTTTCAACTTGTAAACTGTTGAAACTTTATTTTGTTTCTAACATATAAACAGCTAAAACTTTATTTGTAACGTACACACTGTTGAAACTTTATTTTAATCTGTAAACTGTTGAAACTTTATTTTGTTTCTAACATATAAACAGCTAAAACTTTATTTTTAACTTGTAAACGGCTGAAACTTTATTTCTAACGCGATTCTATCATGTCAGGACTACACACATTTGATTTACAAAACATGCTTTGAATACGCATACGATGAAGGTCTTACTTTCATTTATTTCTAACGTATACACTGTTGAAACTTTATTTTTCAA
The DNA here is from genome assembly GCA_907163375.1 of Prostheceraeus crozeri. Taxonomy (NCBI): domain Eukaryota; kingdom Metazoa; phylum Platyhelminthes; order Polycladida; family Euryleptidae; genus Prostheceraeus; species Prostheceraeus crozeri. Next base: position 149,258 of record CAJQUW010000153.1, on the reverse strand, counting down.
CTTGTAAACTGTTGAAACTTTATTTTGTTTCTAACATATAAACAGCTAAAACTTTATTTCTAACGTACACACCGTTGAAACTTTACTTTTAACTTGTAAACGGCTGAAACGATATTTTCATTTACAACTAGTAGAATGCTGAGTCTAACTTGCAAACTAGTAAATCCTACGATCGTACTTTACAAACAGATAAAACTTTATTTCTAACGTAGACACTGTTGAAACTTTATTTTTAACTTGTAAACGGTTGAAACTTCATTTCTAACGTACACACTATTGAAACTTTATTTTTAATTTGTAAACTGGTGAAACTTCATTTTATTTCTAACATACAAGCTGATAAAACTTTATTCTTAACTTGTAAACTGGTGAAGCTTCATTTTATTTCTAACATAGAAACAGATAAAACTTTATTCTTAACATACGCACTATTGAAACATTAGTTTCAACTTGTAAACTATTGAAACTTTATTTTTAACTTGTTAACGGTTGAAACTTTGTTTTATGTCTAACATACAAACAGATAAAACTTTATTCTTAACTTGTAAACTGGTGAACCTTCATTTTTATTTCTAACATATAAACAGATAGAACTTTATTCTTAACATATACACTATTGAAACTTCATTTTTAACTTGTAAACGGTTGAAACTTTATTTTATTTTTAACATACAAACAGCTAAAACTTTATTTCTAACGTACACACTATTGAAACTTTATTTTTTAACTTGTAAACTGGTGAAACTTTATTTGATTTCTGACATACAAGCAGATAAAACTTTATTCTTAACTTGTAAACTGGTGAACCTTCATTTTTATTTCTAACATATAAACAGATAGAACTTTATTCTTAACATATACACTATTGAAACTTCATTTTTAACTTGTAAACGGTTGAAACTTTATTTTATTTTTAACATACAAACAGCTAAAACTTTATTTCTAACGTATACACTGTTGAAACTTGTAAACTCTTGAAACTTTATTTTATTTCTAACATACAAGCTGATAAAACTTTATTCTTAACTTGTAAACTGGTGAAGCTTCATTTTATTTCTAACATAGAAACAGATAAAACTTTATTCTTAACATACGCACTATTGAAACATTAGTTTTAACTTGTAAACTATTGAAACTTTATTTTTAACTTGTTAACGGTTGAAACTTTGTTTTATTTCTAACATACAAACCGATAAAACTTTATTCTTAACTTGTAAACTGATGAAACTTCATTTTATTTCTAACATACAAACAGATAGAACTCTATTCTTAACATACACACTATTGAAACTTTATTTTTAACGTGTAAACTATTGAAACTATATCTTTCATTTACAAATAATAGAACGCTTAGTCTAACTTGCAAACTAGTAAATCTTATTCGTCATCAAATCTAACTGTTATAATCCTCATCATGGAAATCAATGTTCCACAGTCCTTTGAAAAAGATATGATCACCCTTCATCTAACCCATCCGTCGCATGATAACAACAACAACTCTTCGCATAATAACATTTATTGAATAACTGTAACAAGCATGCATTACAAATCAATGGTTTGAAACAGATAAAATAGATACAGCTGGTAACTGTCATATAGCGAGCAATGATAACCATATAGGACTTTGACAGTGTTGAGGTAAGGAGGAAAGAAGCATTGGTTATGAACGTAGCTACTACAACGAACAGACAAAATAGGAACACACAAATCCTTAATTCCAACGTGTACACTATTAAAACTTTATTTTCAGCTTGTAAACTGTTCAAACTTTATTTTTTATCTTGCACACTATTTAAACTTTATTTTAAAACTTGTAAACTATTGAAACTTTATTTTTAACTTGCAAACTATTGAAACTTTATTTTATTTCTAACATATAAACAGATAGAACTTTATTCTTAACTTGTAAACTGGTGAAACTTTATTTCTAACTGGTAAACTTTTGAAGTTTTATTTTTAACTTGTAATTGTTGAAGCTTTAATTTTAACTTGTAAACTCTTAAAACTTTATTTTTAACTTGTTAACGGTTGAAAATTTGTTTTATTTCTATCATAGAAACAGATAGAACTTTATTTCTAACGTACACACAATTGAAACTTTATCTTATTTCTAACATACAAACAGCTGAAACGTTATTTCTAATGCACATACTATTGGAACTTTTCTTTTAACTTATAATCTGTTGAAACTTTATTTTGACTTGTAAACTGATGAAACTTTATTTCTAACTGGTAAACTTTTGAAGTTTTATTTTTAACTTGTAATTGTTGAAGCTTTAATTTTAACTTGTAAACTGTTGAAACTTTATTTTTAACTTGTAAACGGTTGAAACTTTGTTTTATTTCTATCATACAAACAGATAGAACTTTATTCTTAACTTGTAAACTGATGAAACTTCATTTTATTTCTAACATATAAACTGTTATAACTCTATTTTGAAGCACATAAACTATTAAAACTTTATTTCCAACGTGTACACTATTAAAACTTTATTTTCAGCTTGTAAACTGTTCAAACTTTATTTTTTATCTTGCACACTATTTAAACTTTATTTTAAAACTTGTAAACTATTGAAACTTTATTTTTAACTTGCAAACTATTGAAACTTTATTTTATTTCTAACATATAAACAGATAGAACTTTATTCTTAACTTGTAAACTAGTGAAACTTCATTCTATTCCTAACATATAAACAGATAGAACTTTATTCTTAACTTATAAACTTAAAGAGATAGAACTTTATTCGTAACTTGTAAACTGGTGAAACTTCATTCTATTTCTAACATACAAACAGATAAAACTTTATTCTTAACATACACACACTATTGAAACATTAGTTTTAACTTGTAAACTCTTAAAACTTTATTTTTAACTTGTTAACGGTTGAAAATTTGTTTTATTTCTATCATAGAAACAGATAGAACTTTATTTCTAACGTACACACAATTGAAACTTTATCTTATTTCTAACATACAAACAGCTGAAACGTTATTTCTAATGCACATACTATTGGAACTTTTCTTTTAACTTATAATCTGTTGAAACTTTATTTTGACTTGTAAACTGATGAAACTTTATTTCTAACTGGTAAACTTTTGAAGTTTTATTTTTAACTTGTAATTGTTGAAGCTTTAATTTTAACTTGTAAACTCTTAAAACTTTATTTTTAACTTGTAAACGGTTGAAACTTTGTTTTATTTCTATCATAGAAACAGATAGAACTTTATTTCTAACGTACACACAATTGAAACTTTATCTTATTTCTAACATACAAACAGCTGAAACGTTATTTCTAATGCACATACTATTGGAACTTTTCTTTTAACTTATAATCTGTTGAAACTTTATTTTGACTTGTAAACTGATGAAACTTTATTTCTAACTGGTAAACTTTTGAAGTTTTATTTTTAACTTGTAATTGTTGAAGCTTTAATTTTAACTTGTAAACTGTTGAAACTTTATTTTTAACTTGTAAACGGTTGAAACTTTGTTTTATTTCTATCATACAAACAGATAGAACTTTATTCTTAACTTGTAAACTGATGAAACTTCATTTTATTTCTAACATATAAACTGTTATAACTCTATTTTGAAGCACATAAACTATTAAAACTTTATTTCCAACGTGTACACTATTAAAACTTTATTTTCAGCTTGTAAACTGTTCAAACTTTATTTTTTATCTTGCACACTATTTAAACTTTATTTTAAAACTTGTAAACTATTGAAACTTTATTTTATTTCTAACATATAAACAGATAGAACTTTATTCTTAACTTGTAAACTAGTGAAACTTCATTCTATTCCTAACATATAAACAGATAGAACTTTATTCTTAACTTATAAACTTAAAGAGATAGAACTTTATTCGTAACTTGTAAACTGGTGAAACTTCATTCTATTTCTAACATACAAACAGATAAAACTTTATTCTTAACATACACACACTATTGAAACATTAGTTTTAACTTGTAAACTCTTAAAACTTTATTTTTAACTTGTTAACGGTTGAAAATTTGTTTTATTTCTATCATAGAAACAGATAGAACTTTATTTCTAACGTACACACAATTGAAACTTTATCTTATTTCTAACATACAAACAGCTGAAACGTTATTTCTAATGCACATACTATTGGAACTTTTCTTTTAACTTATAATCTGTTGAAACTTTATTTTGACTTGTAAACTGATGAAACTTTATTTCTAACTGGTAAACTTTTGAAGTTTTATTTTTAACTTGTAATTGTTGAAGCTTTAATTTTAACTTGTAAACTGTTGAAACTTTATTTTTAACTTGTAAACGGTTGAAACTTTGTTTTATTTCTAACATATAAACTGTTATAACTCTATTTTGAAGCACATAAACTATTAAAACTTTATTTCCAACGTGTACACTATTAAAACTTTATTTTCAGCTTGTAAACTGTTCAAACTTTATTTTTTATCTTGCACACTATTTAAACTTTATTTTAAAACTTGTAAACTATTGAAACTTTATTTTTAACTTGCAAACTATTGAAACTTTATTTTATTTCTAACATATAAACAGATAGAACTTTATTCTTAACTTGTAAAGTGGTGAAACTTTACTTTTTATCTTGTAAACTTTATTTTGTTTCTAACATACTAACAGATAAAGCTTTATTTCTAACCCACACACTATTGAAACTTTATTTTCAATCTGTAAACTGTTGAAACGATATCTTTCATTTACAAATAGTAGAACGCTTAGTCTAACTTGTAAATCTTATGACACTTCATATGGGTGATGATGGTAGATGAAATAGTGTTAAATAAAATTTAGATAGCTTACACTTCTGATACAGGGATAGCAATCCACTGCGATCCATGTGTAAAGAGCTTGTTAGACTACGGATGGGCTTAAGTGGATGATTTAACCATGTATACTTTTTCATTTGGAAATAGTAGCACGCTTAGTCTAACTTGCAATTCTTATAACATTTCATATGGATGATAATGGTAGATGAAATAGTGTTAGATAAAATTAAGATAGCTTACACTTCTGATATAGGGATAGCAATCGACTGCGATCCATGTGTAAAGAGCTTGTTAGACTACGGAAGAGAGAAGTGTGTTATGTTGCGTGTGGCGCGTGAGTGTCCTCCCATTTCATTCCATTCATCAATTCGTCTCATTGATAGAGACAGGTAGAACTCATGGTTCTCATAACGTATGCAATGGAAAGTTTTAGGCAACCTTCGACAGTTGGCTAAATGTCGCCCTGGCGCGAATGCATACTACGTTGAGACAGAGGCAATCACTTGCAAACATGACGCAGAGAGGTTTAACAAGATTGACCATTGCCGAATGTCCCTTGCGGTATACATAGCTACGGGTTTCACCGCCGCCCTTTACAGGAACGCCCGTCGAAAGGAAGTATTACACCGAACTTCATTTGCAACGTTCAAGTTGACTGATAGCAGATTCAACTTAATGATAGTATTCGCCAGTCCGAAGACTGCCCAGGGCAAACCGCGAGGAGGTTCTATCATGTCTTGCCCCATGGTGGCCCTTAAGAGAGCCGATGGTTCGTTCTCGGGAGTAACGTCATCTTACACCCTACCAATTCTACTGAGAGAGTCTTTGACTCTCTCTTTGGTAGCACTGTCGACTTCCACACTAACTGGTACATGGCTAAAAAGTGGAATGTAGCGCCATTCCGTTGGATTGACAGCAGTTGCTGTCATCGGATTGCCAATCCGAGCAAGATTATTAAAAACTCTGTCTTGCTCCTCTAGCCTGACAAACTCCTCAAATAAATTTCGCGGCCTTAACTGCGGTCCGCGAGGAGAGCTGACTTGACTGTTCGGCGTCTGCATGATTGAAATGAAATGAGAGGCAGTGGTTTATATACCCCTCTAATGCGACGCAACGTTCAAGTTGACTGATAGCAGATTCAACTTAATGATAGTATTCGCGAGTCTAAAGACTGCCCAGGGCAAAGCGCATTGAAGGCTCTATCATGTCTTGCCCCATAGTGGCCGATTATACGGTAGTATGTTAGTAGATTTCAATCACTGAAAAAGGAAGATGAGAATCATTTCATTTGTCTCATCAACGTTTATCATGGGAGCAATCATTGAAGGGGCATCTAATGAATTACATTTCACTCTACTCCATATCATAAAGACTAACCTTTGTCGAATGGCTGAAGTACTCTGACCTGGCGAGAGAAAACGTCACGTTGAGTATGAAGTCGAATGCCCAACATGAGCAACGGCTCAGAGGTTTCGGTCTAACAAACGACGAACAACCCGTGCAACACAATCCCTCTACGGCAGTACCCGCCGTCCCGAAGGAACGCTCGAGCAAAGGAGGTATTACAGCGATGATGTGCTTTATGAGCAGAAGTGAATCTCTTGATAGCAAGATACTATTCAACTAGATAGCAAGTCAAAACAACCTGATAGCAGGACAAATGTATAGTCAGTAATTTACACTTAGTGAGGAATGATAGATTTGAGTGTAGTGAGTGGCACTCGATCCCGTCGACAGCCCGAAGGCCTTGTACTGATCACTAGGGAAGTGAGAGATCTTCCCCGATACCCGCTATTTACAGCTTAAGACATCATTGTCACTGCCCCGAAGTGGTAACAGTAACGTCGAGTCAAAGGTAGTGAACAGTAGCTGGGATCTAACCCCTCAAAGCTGCCTTAGACTTAGTTAAATTTGAAATCTGATAGCAGATTTGAACTCAGCATACTTGAAAACCTTGAGGAAACATCCCAAGTTATTGCTTTGATCAGCTTGATAGCAAGCCGTAGAGAGCTTGATTCACCAGCGTTTTGCAATGGAGATGTTTAGAGGCCACCCATGACAAGATAGCTAAGACTCAACCGATTGGCGTTCAAAGTGCTACGTTGAAAGCTGTGTCAAATGCCCAACATGAGACATGAGTTGTCCCAGCGGTTACGGTCTCAAATATGACACATTCCCTTGCCACATTTATCACTACGGCATCGTCCGCCGTCCCGAAGGAACACCCTGTCAGTGGAATATTACAGCAAAACTCTCCGTGTCTTGCTCGCTTTCAGTGAAAAGCCGCTTATACCATGAGAAGACTGGCTCAGACATCATTAAAAATGCTTTCATTGACTTCAGCAGGGTCGAAAACCCCAGAAAACCTCCAAAACTAGTGAATTTAAATTTTTCAACTTTTTAGCACTACTTATGAAATTTTATAAGTAGTCCATCACTTAGGGCAGGTCAATAGCGACCGAACCTTTTTTGAATCAAGTCAAACGGACTTGTAGAAGCAAAGTTACAAGCCTTTAAAGTTTTGGAGTCTTTTATGGCCTGGAGACGAAGGCCATCTCCTGGCGAACCTCTAAGTCTGACGCCTTAGCTGATATCAGCAATGAAATTTTCTAAGTCGGTTTCTTACAGAAACTCGGAATTTGGAATGTCCGAAGCTATCATCGGAGCTCAGAGAGACGACCTACCTCTGACAATCGTTCTCCTCTAAATGACAAGTCTCTCTCGGTTCCCAGCTTATATAGTGTGTGGCGATCAGCTGATGACGTAACACCCATCATCCAAACACTAAAAAACCCGTCTATCTCCGGTTCTAGTGCTCCGATTGAGCTGAAAATACACCATTTCTATGTAGAATTTGACGCTGAATCCGAATCTGGCCTCCGTTTTCCCATCCGATGCTTCGTTTTGGCTCTACAGTAGGCAGCCATCGCAAAAATTCTAACTCTGTCGTTTTTCCGAAAAATGTTGAAAATTTTTCTCGCCGATTGACTTGAAACTCTCCGATTGACATGAAACTCATCATACAGATAAAGAATTTCACGCTGATTCCAAATCTGAAATCCGTTTTCCAATCCGATGCTTCGTTTTGAAGCTAGAGCCCAAAACGTCCCAAATTCTAACTCTGTCGTTTTTCACCAATGTCCCAAAATCTTAAATGGCGTCTCACATCTAAACGAAGACAGATAGGAACAAGCCGATTCTTTCAGTGAATTTGTCTCACTCTTAGCTTTCAAACGAGCTATCGCACGACAAAATCCGTCCACTAGAAGCCAAAATCGAAGCAAGCTGTCCAGAGGGGGGAGGGGGAGGGGGGGGGAGGTCAGCGAAAATTTTTTCTCTCCGATTGACTTGAAACTCACCATACCGATGCAGAATTTCACGCTGAATCCGAATCCGGCCTCCGTTTTCTCATCCGATGGTTCGTTTGGGCGCTACACACCAAAACGTCCAAAATTCTAACTCTGTCGTTTTTTCGAAAAATGTTGAACATTTTTTCTCGCCGATTGACTTGAAACTCACCATACAGATAGAGAATTTCACGCTGATTCCAAATCTGAAATCCGTTTTCCAATCCGATGCTTCGTTTTGAAGCTACAGCCCAAAACGTCCCAAATTCTAACTCTGTCGTTTTTCGCCAATGTCCCAAAATCTTAAATGGCGTGTCACATCTAAACGAAGACAGATAGGAACAAGCCGATTCTTTCAGTGAATTTGTCTCACTCTTAGCTTTCAAACGAGCTATCGCACGACAAAATCCGTCCACTGGAAGCCAAAATCGAAGCAAGCTGTCCAGAGGGGGGGGAGGTCAGTGAAAATTTTTCTCTCCGATTGACTTGAAACTCACCATACCGATGCAGAATTTCACGCTGATTCCAAATCTGAAATCCGTTTTCCCATCCGAGCCTTCGTTTTGAAGCTACAGCCCAAAACGTCCCAAATTCTAACTCTGTCGTTTTTCGCCAATGTCCCAAAATCTTAAATGGCGTCTCACATCTAAACGAAGACAGATAGGAACAAGCCGATTCTTTCACTGAATTTGTCTCACTCTTAGCTTTCAAACGAGCTATCGCACGACAAAATCCGTTCACTGGAAGCCAAAATCGAAGCAAGCTGTCCAGAGGGGGGGGGGTCAGCGAAAATTTTTCTCTCCGATGGCGTTCAAATTCACCATACCGATGCAGAATTTCACGCTGAATCCGAATCTGACCTCCGTTTTCTCATCCGATGCTTCGTTTGGACGCTACACACCAAAACGTCCCAAATTCTAACTCTGTCGTTTTTTCGAAAAATGTTGAAAATTTTTTCTCACCGATTGCCTTGAAACTCACCCTACCGATGCAGAATTTCACGCTGAACACGAATCCGACCTCCGTTTTCTCATCCGACCACTCCTTCCACTCGAAACAACCCATTTTACAACCCAACATTCAGCACGAAAAACATCACACACTATAGCCTCAAGACTAATCCTGGCGGTCGCCCAAGTCCACCACGACACTCAGACCCAAAGCACCACGGCGGCCGACCACGACACTCTGCCGTGCCAGAGGGGGGGGAGGGGGAGGGGAGGGGGAGGGGAGGGGGAGGGGAGGGGAGGGGGAGGGGAGGGGAGGGGGAGGGGCGGGGGAGGGGAGGGGGGGAGTCAGCGATGGCGGCCATCGGGCGCGGTCCAGAAGTGGAGTTTTACTTACTACTATTGCCTAAAGGCCATAAATCAACATACTTTAGACATAATGCTTTCTTTTAACATTGTGCTGGTATGGCTTTCGTATGTAAAGCATACCACACTTGAAATAACATACGAAAAGCATACAAATAGATACAGAAATATACCAAAAAAATATATTTTGTGGTATGCATCCTTCGTGTGTGATAGGTATTGAGCGATTTACAGTGTGGTACAGATTGCAGCATAATGTTGACCTGACAAAATAAAAGGCTGATATAGATGAGGAGATGAAATAGTATTCAGTTAAAAATATTTACGCTCTTCCAATTTTTCTCTGCTGTTAATTTCAGGTCTATAGGCGTTGAATCAAGATAGCCTCTTTGAAACGGAGATTGGCCTCTTCGGTAGTTCGTGCTACAATCTCAATAATAGAGTCTCAGTTTTATGCTTGCCTGTATTTATGTGCGTATGAGTCGCTGCCGTGGAAATGTACATCTAAATTTCCGATGTTGATATCGAAAAATCTTTATAAGGAAACACTCACCGGTGTTATCACGATGAGCTATTTCTCGCTGAAGATGAACTATAAACTGTGAACGAATGATTGCATGAGATCGCACATGGAATGAAGAAAACGTACAAGAATGGTAGGAAAATATACAAATGACAACAGAGCATTGTTGGGAGATATGTTGGATTGCTCAAATGCACGTGGAACAGGAAGTGTAAGTGTTGGACAGCGGAGAAATTTTATTCATGATCACATGGAGACGAGTCAGACTGCTGATCAGGGGACAAGTCATTGTCATAGGATGACAGACAGCGGACAATGACGGACAAGAAAATGGAATAACGAGACAAAAGAATATGGAATTGGGAGTAGCACGAAGTAACACAAAAAATGTACAGCTCGACAGAGCAGGCGGGTCTGCTAGCATGATGGCAAGTACACGATGATAGAAGAGATGTAGGGGCCTACCAGCTCCGATATCTGGAAAGCATGTTTGCGTCTGACGGAAATTGTGAAAGAGAAATCAAAGCATTGTCAAAATCGGTTTTCGTGACAGAAAGGAATTATTGAGTAGCTTGATGGATGATAATTTGAATATTAAACATGAAGACTTGATACGCAGTGTGTTGTTCTGTGGATCAGCAATGTGAGCGTTGGGGAAGCTGACATCAGGAGACTGGACACATTTAAAATGTGGGTCTGTAGAGGATTAGAGAATATCAGTCTGTCAGGATATCGCATTGAAGACGATGGACGAAAGAAAGTGCGTGATGAAAAACAATCTGTTAAAGGCGGATTCTTGGACATGTTCCTCAATGTGATATCTATTCAAAGAGAACAATAGATGGAGGAAGACAAATAGGGTTTTGTCATAAGCAAGAAATCTTATTTCCAAACGAGGAGTGGAATGTAGAATTTTATCTATGATGATGTTCATGCGAGTTTTATTACAAAGCTACCTCCATTGGAGTGTGACAAGAAATAGCCTAAGTCTTATATTATCTGACAATGGTTGTCAATAATTATTATTGTTCAACAGTTTAGCTTAGCTATAAGATCTTGATTGCTAGATAATCATCATAAAATGGATCATTATTACTTAGTTGACCTCGGTGCTCCTTTCAAAAATCATTGAACCTGCTTGTTGAAGAAATCTACATCAATTGATATCTCTAGCATGGTTTACACTTATCAAAATGATATAAGTGACAATCACACAACTGACATGTATCAAAATCGACATAAAACAATCTATAAAGCAAAGTGGTCAATGCATCGTCACTCAACACAAGCTTTTGGTTCTTCGTCTTGCAAATCTTTCGTCTCGAGGTCGCCGTCACTGTCACAGTTATTTTTCTCTTAGATTTCTTCCCTTCCGTTTTTCACTTCATTATCAATGTACACAATGTCGATATTCAATCATTGAAAAATAATGGAGTTAAAAGAGACCTTCGAAAAGAGACCGCACTTAAATTGCAAAAAATCATCTCAAGTGCCGAAGGGTTGTATTCGAGAAAATTTGGTAAGTAGAAGTTGTGAAGCTCAATACATCGGATTTACAGAAATTCAATATTCAAAGAGGATAGAGACGCCAACATCTCTGAAGCGAAGTCAGAGGTCCATCGAGCAGCATCTTAACCAAGACAGGCAAAATCAATGCAAGTTTTAAAGGTGCACTCCGGATGATTTTGAGCATGACCTCAATCGTGTGTATGTTGGAAGAGAGGCCATTCGACACAACTCTCGGAGGTGAATGGAAACACGTGATGACGTCATTGATGATCTGTGCGTGAGGACAATTGGAGCAGGACGGAAGCGTGCAAGCAAGTGTCAGATTTTCGACGCACCGATGAATGGATTGCATTCTTATCACGTTCATTGACGAACAGGCATCAAATTGCAAACGCATCATTTCAAATCGATGCATTTTCGTCCGGAGATTCATTTCAAGTTTGCTGTAAAATTTGTGCAGTGCTGTGTCTTCGGATGTATCAACAATACCAATACTGAACGTAAAAAACATTAGCTTCTAATACTCAACAAAAGCTTCCTTGTTCACTTAATGGTGTCGAATCATAGGACGGAGAGACTTTACTCCTAATAAACATAGTCGTGCATGTTCTGACCATTCGCTTGAGTCGATAAGATAAAGATTCTGCGATGTGCTGTTGTCTGACCAATATCGAATAAATCAGCCTCTAGTTCGTTTGCGGCCTAGCGCCTTCCTATGTCTCAAAATAATTTCAATTATTATGACATTTCCTCAAAATAACTTCTGTCTCAAAGTGATCTCAAGTCAATGATTTCGCATAAGAATAATATTCAAGACTTTCTTAAGAAATGCCGCAAATTAGAATCATTACGATGCTTCAAAATATTCACATTATCTTCATTTCAGAAAATTATTACCAGATACCGGTAAATGCTTGCAACCGGCAAATGCATGCACATTCACTCACTCACTCAATTCATTTAGCGTCGATTGCTCCAACTTGATTGGGTCCGACGATTTCTCCTTATGGCTCCTCGCCACTTCTCCCGATCGAGGGCATCGTTGGGTACCAGTCCGAGTAGTCGCAGATCTTCGTCGACACTGTTTCTCCATGACTTCTTGGGTCGGCCGGCTGGTCTTTGCCCTGCCACGTCAATGGATTGCACTCGCCTGGTCCAACAGCTGCCATTCATTCTGGTGACATGCCCGAACCAACGCAGACGCCTTCTCCTTAAGACGTCGCCAATTTCCTCTATCCCGAGCCTTCTTCTCACTTCCGCATTTGAGATCCGATCTTGAGGAGAGACACCACACATCCAACGCGCCATTCTCATGTCGTTGACTTCAAGCCGCCTTACAGATTCCTTCGTCATGGTCCACGTTTCGCTGCCGTACAACATGCAATTTCTGACACATGCTTCGTAAATCTTTGCCTTTGTTCTTAAATTTGGTGCTTTGGTTGTCAAAAAGCGTGAGAGTTCTCTGAACTTGCTCCAACCACATCGAATCCGAGTCTGTACTGCAGCGACAGCACCCCCGCCATCGTCCAGCATGTCCCCAAGGTAACAAAAATTCTTAACTGCTTGCAACCGGTCACCGTCAACCTCCAAGTGAGCGCTGACCGAGTCATTAGTGGGCTGCACCACGCTGCCACGACAACGGCCACACACGTAATTCGTCAAGGCTCTCAGACTGCCAGTTACACCACTACACCGCTTATGCGTCCAACCATTGCAGGAAGTGCATAAGATTGAGTTGGCACCGACACCATGCTGGCAGGTTGTGCAGGGATACGCCGCAGGCATTACGGAAGCGTTGAATTCGGAGCTGCAACGCATGACTTTAGACTTCTCAACATTGACGACTAAACCTTTCTCGGCAAGGGCATCTTTCCATACAGCAATCTTGGCAGACAGTTGCTCACTCGTTTCCGCAATGAGGAGGAGATCGTCAGCGTACAGAACTTCCCAAGGTAAGCCTTCCCTTACATTCTCAGTCACAACATCCAGGGTAATTGCAAAAAGCAGCGGACTGAGCACGGAACCTTGATGGACCCCCTCAGTGACCTCGAACCGATCGCTGGAAGACAATCCCCACCTGACAATCGATTGGGAATTCTCGAAGAGCACCATCACAGCGTTCACTAACCACTCTTCCACTCCTGCACGCCTCAGAGCCCATTGCACTACCGATCGGGGAACCTTGTCAAAAGCCTTTTCCAGGTCGATGAAGGCCATGTGGAGATCTTTCTTCCTTTGAAGGTGTTGCTCTTGTAGCTGTCGAACAATAAAAATTGCGTCTGTGGTCCCTTTGCCTGGACTGAAGCCGAATTGCATCTCGTTAATTCGAACGGCATCACGTATCCTCCTCTCCAGCACACGCTCGAAGATCTTCATAACGCTGTCCAGGAGCTTTATTGCCCTATACGAGGCACACATCATTGGATCACCTTTGCCTTTGTAGATCGGGACTAATATGCTCAGCTGCCAATCAGTAGGCACCACGTTGTCTGTCAATATTGCGTTGAATAGGTCAAGTATCCAGTCAATACCTGTCGGACCTGAAGCCTCTACCATCTCAGCCACGATACCAGAAGGACCCGATGCTTTTTCTTTGCGACTTTTCATGACAGCATCAGCTATCTCTTCCCTAGACAATTGACACGGGGGACCCGCTACTGGAGATGCACCATCATCATTGTACAACCGAGTTCCTGTGTTCAATAGTCGACTCACGTACGTGTACCAAAGACCACTGACAGCTCTTTCACTACAAAGAAGCATACCATCCTCACTTTTCATTACTGTTGGAGCTACCAGATCTTCGCTCTCCTGACACATCCTTTTCGCGACTTTAAAGATGGATTGGTCGAACTGATTCAGCTCGAGCTCCTCTGTCAGTTCACTCAGTCTTGCTTGTTGGGCTTCCCACACCGCTCTGCGCGCCGCTCGCCTGGCATTCCTGTATTGCTCGCGATGAAGCTCACATCCGGACCGACGCCAGCTTGCGAAGCACGCCCGCTTCTCTTCGATTACCTTGTCGACAGTGTCATTCCACCACCAAGTTTCTTTTGCCCTTGGACGCCCTTGGATGCCCTTTCCTTTTACCCTTTGTACGACCACAAATTCGTTCGGTTTCTTCCAACCATGCGTTTCTCATTACGGTCCATTTCTCTTGGACAGTGACTGCTTGGACATTCACTGTTTATCATAATATTGAATGGACAGAAATATGATTCCAGACATTGTCAACGGAATTTCATAGCATTTCTCCCATTGTAAAGAGAACCTTCCGATAATCCTTGTGTGAAAAAGAAACGCGCTAATTGCAAAAAGCAGTCTGCTGAATCTAGCTATTGTTATGTATGCTTATTGATCTCCTTCTCGAAAAACATGCCCTCACACGAGAAAACATTCGATCACTTTCCATAACTTCTTATTGACGATTGTTGAAACTACCGGTTCTTTACATAGCAGCTTTAGTCAGCGACTCGTAGCGGTCGTAGGAAGCTTATTGTTAATGCACTCTCATTGGGATGATCACCAATGACGTCATCAGGAACTTTCGCATCGTTTTTACGCACTGACGATGCGGTTTTGGTGTCTTTGAATGGACTGATTCAAGTAGTTAGAGTCAGACCTTCGATTAAATACAATAAAATGAAAACAGAAATATACCTGCGGAGTACACCTTTAAGTCAACCCTACAGCTTGCTATTCTGCGAATATTGGGGACTTCTACCGTCAGTCACTTTGTTGCGAGGAAATCTGACAGTCTGTCATTTGACTGCCTCACTTATTGAATTGAAACGAATTTCTGTCACAAAGGTAGCGTCGGTCTGCAATTATTGCAATTTGTGATAAATATTGAATTGCATCCTCATTTAAAAATGAAAGCCGGCGTGAATACCTGTCATTTCAATTCATCACCAGGCCTAGGTCACATTCCTAAACATCAATACGATCATGTATTTGATATGCAGTCATCCCCAAAGTGTTCGGTCATACCCGCAGAAAAGTTGGGATACACAACTATATTGTATTTGGCTTAAAAGTTTAAATAGGGAGTTGTATCGATGTTGAGAGAAGCTAGGCCTGCTGATGACTCCTGATATTGGATGACAAGGTAGTTATTCAGGTCAGTTCCCAATTTTGCAAATGACGATGCAATTCAGTATTTAATTGTTCTATTTACATTGTGTTTGCAAAAAGCCACATTTGTTAGCAGTACTACAGGTTGACGAAATGCTAAAATATTATTCAACAAATTCCAGAGAAAATTCCCTTCATATGCCTCTAGTAACTGCGTGACTGAAATTCACAGTTTATTTATTTAACTCAAATTCCCATGTAAATATGATGATAACTGTAGTTATGACAACATTCATGATTGCATTTGCACTCCTTCGTATTTGTCTTAAAAATGCTCAAATATCTTTATCTTAGTTATGAATTGTTCTCTTATCGATGTTAACTGCAAATTCGAATATCATTTTAATTGTCCTATTCCTGTCAATTAACTATTAATTATTTGCGCTCTTACTTATTTTCTTCCATATTGCGTTTGTGGATGAATCAGAACAGCAGTCACTTTATTGTTTTGTAGCAATGGACAAAAACTATGACAGCTTTATCAGTATAATCATATTATTCGTGGGAAGAAGCTTCATCATTTATATTCACATCACAAAATGTTTAAAAATGTTGCATCATATAGCAGCTCTGTCAACTAATAGCAACTGCATTCCAACGAAACTTACTGGAAATCGATAGTATTGGCCATTCTTGCAACAAATCTTGTTGGAATTTAGTCTCCTACGAACAATTGTAGCTGGTTCCTCCTAAGCATAGAATATTAAGCTTGACTTCCCTCACTGAATGTATTAACCAAACAAAGCACTTTCCCATTGACTGTCCAATGAGCATTTCCTTAGATGAAGGATCGACTTAAAAATGTATTGTTTGTAGATTTTATGTTCAGTTTGGATGAAAAGATAATGCGACAATGTGTCAGTGTCAATTGTAAGTTTCAATAATTTCACAGCAAATTATATCATCAGCAGTTTATCTTCCGAAATCTATTCAACATCTCAACTTGCTGTCGTTGTCTTGCAGCTTCGTCATGGTGTGGAGGACCGCGTCTGTTGAAAGGACGGAATGGCATCATCACCAGTCACAAAGACTTTAACGGAAGAAATAAACACCAAGGAGATCAGATCTGTGAATGGATCATTGAAGGAAGGAAATCAAAGAGAGTTCGTCTTCATTTCTCTCATTTTTCACTGGAGGAGTGTCGAGGAGACACGCTTGTTGTTTACGATAGAACTGATGGCAGTGGAAGGAAGAGGAAACTTTGTGGAGATCTGAAACCTTTTAATATTTACTCCAGTGGACAGAGAATGAAACTTCAGTTCACAAGTGATAACCGGGATGAGAGTACAGGATTCTCCATCACATACGACATCATCGATCCTTCAGGTGAGTTCTTCAGTAGGATTGGGATGAATGTTCGAATTTTTTTCGTCCGAATCGGATTTCCGAATCTTTTTTATAAAATTCGAAATCCGAAATGATTTAAAGTAATGTACATTTTCAGTGTCATCAAAGTAAAAAGCGTTTGGTTCAAAAGTATGCTCCTTCAAATTAAACACGTCTGTCGCTTGCTGTGTTTGTCAATTGCCTGTTATCACTTCACAATATAATGATAAGAACATGTCGCAGCTTATTTGGTGCAAGTAGTCCAAATCCAGCTCTATTTGATAGACGCAAGGACAAGGAAATACAAATTCTTGAATTTGTGGAGTGAAATCAGGTCAATTTCTATTCGCTTCAAAGTTCGCTAATATTGCGGTAGTTGCATTAGGGAAGTGTAAATTCACGAACTTCGATTCTTGATGAAATTGTTGACTGAAGTGTTTTGGGGAAGAACAAAGGAGCGGATGAATAGATGTCGTGTCCAATCAGCATTGTCGTAGCAGAGGAAGTCCGATTGATGACCAACAATTTGATGCCTGTACTATTCTGAGATTCGTCGACCTCAAGTCATCTTTCAAGATTCATTATGTCAAGAAATAGCGGTAAAAAACCAAGAAAATTGAAATCCAATAGTTGCAATTTCTTCGGAAAAAGAGAAGTGATTCAAAAACATCGTAGTCTGCTTGCCATACAGAAAAGAATTGGTGTATTTTGGTCTGCTTTTATTACCTGACGAGGACGATTCATTGGAAATTACAGAACTCAAAGAGTCATTAAGCTCAGTCATTTGAGAGACATATCAAAGTTCTAATACCAGACAGCAACTTTTCAGCTGTTTCTTTCTTGATCCAAGGTTCAAAGATATGAAGCTTGCGTGTCCGAGTGGGAGAGAGGAAGTCAAGGAGTTCTTTCTGAATGGAATGGAGTCGACAGATCTGCGACTCAAGAACCTAAAAAAGTCGAGAACTATCTTTTCCGGAAACTGCATGCAATTATCATGATGAATCGAGTAGTTCGTTGAGGCGCACTAAAAGTTACACTCACATCACAAAAGAGGCAACAGCTCCGATTTAAAGCGATCCCCTCAAGTAGTGAAAGTAAGGTGCTTGCTCTACCCTTCTTGTGAGGTAGCACGCAATAGTCTCTGTGTTCCTACTGGTTCAGCACCATCAGGAAGAAGATTCAAGAAAAGCAGCGATTTTTCCGAAAGAAAGCTTCGGTTAGAGAAAGTTTTCTTTTGGAAGGAAATAGCGTTCTTCTGTGAGAAATTTCCTTTTACATGAATAAGGGCCTATACACACCAATACATGCATCAATAGTAGCCTATGTTCATAATTCAATTGCGAGCAATTCACTACTATTCATATTCGATGGTGACTTTTTTCAAAAATTATGTAGATTACTACTTCAAAAATGTTTACGGAAGACTGAAAGGATTTAAAGTGTCCTGAGGTGTGTGATTTATTTTTTAGAATGGAAACAATTAAAAATGAGTTGATATAACAAAAAGTTCGAATCATTCGAATCAAAATTTCTTGATTCACCCCAGCCCCATAATCTTCAGTAGGAAGTTAAGATTTCTGATAGAAAGATTTTTGCTGCAAAATGTTTGGAGACAACAAATAATTTGCAAATTTGTTTCCATTTCAAAGAATTTTTAGAGATAATTAACACTTGCTTGCACTTAGAGTTTTCTATAAATTCTGAAGACAGCCCAACATTGTGAGGGTCTGCTTGTGTTCCAATCACTTGCTCAGGATGTCGATAAAGTCGCGCGCGATGTTGAAAGCACCCATGAGTTATGCATTATTACTGAACGGTAGCACTATTCTATCTTCTATTTATCATCGGAAATTGTCTTCTTTCTCGTTTACATTTTCCATGCATGAAAATGAATGAAGATTCTCTTCATATAATAGTTACTAGTGAATATCTACTTAATTTTTGTGTTTTAATCCGACGAAAAGTATCTGTTTCCGCTTTGTTTGTGATTAGTGCTGATGAAACTGCTCCAAATCAATTAGTTTGATTCTAGAATGCACTGACCATTATTCACAAGGATGATGACAAGAGATTGAGCACGCTTAACTGAACATAAAAGAATTAATATGTATAAGAATTCAGACGGGCTTCGTTGCTGTAAATGTTGACGACTGGAGTTAAGATGGTCAGATGCTTTTGTTTCCAGCGAATTGCTGACCAAGACAAGCACTGCCTCCATATCGCATTGAAGCTGGAGAGAGGCGTCCTCCGTGTTGTGAAACGACTGCTTCATTCTAATCAATCATTTTGAAAGTAGGCCCTTAACCAGTTGTGATAGATACCGACCCGTCGCTGTGTTTCCGACGCTGCAGTTGCGAAGGTGGAAGATTCTCTTTCGCAACTCAAAGATTACTTTTC
Source organism: Prostheceraeus crozeri (assembly GCA_907163375.1). Classification (NCBI taxonomy): domain Eukaryota; kingdom Metazoa; phylum Platyhelminthes; order Polycladida; family Euryleptidae; genus Prostheceraeus; species Prostheceraeus crozeri. Next base: position 129,930 of record CAJQUW010000153.1, on the reverse strand, counting down.
GTTGTGGGCATGTACCACTGCTTCGGTCACGCTATTAGTCAATCGACACGTTCAACAGCTATGATCGGCAATGATATCATTTTACGAAATTTATAAAAGGATGTAAAATGATATCATTTTACTGTAGATCATTTTACTTTTTATAACGGAAATATACCATTTTTAGTGAAATATATGTAGGCCCACACCGTAAATAGATCTAATCATGCGAATTTTTTGATTTACACTGCTACCATGCTACTTTTACTGCTCTTAGCAATGAAATTAGAATTAGATTGCATCAAACATTGACATTGATCATATCCGTAGTTTCATAAGGCTTCAATAGGAAAGGGACTAATGTAAATACATACGATATAGTAAGAACTTCAAACCCTAAATGGAATTACTTATACGAATTATGACAAAGTGCTTAATTGAACGTTCCGCGATTACGAGTTCTACCGCTCTGTTACAACGTCTGGGATATCAATTTGGTCAACTTTGTTTTAGCGATCACGGCCGATTGGTCATTTGAAAATTGATACCAGACCTGGCATCTGCCAGAGATAGTTTACGAGATAGTTCACTCTTCCTTAAAAGGTGAAACACTAAAGCGAACGACGCGCGCGCAGCTAGATGTGAACGATCAGAGAAAGCGACCATGCAATCCGTTTGCGTGGCGGCCGTTTGCTCAATTGATCGACTAAGTACGCGTATCGGCCAAAGTAACTCTCGGATTAATATGCTTGCATGAGATGCCAAAATTACACCTGATGCTATCTTATTGATCTGCTTCAGTATTAAGTTCACAACAGCTCCCAAACTTAAGAAGCATCGAATCAAGAAGACTTCATTTACTGCCATTTGGAATTTGTTCCTTGTAAATTGAACGTATCGCTCTATAAAGTCCACCATTTCAATGGTCGGTTTCCTCATGAGCATTTTTAGTTGTCTCCTTGCGCCATAAAAAAGTTGACCTTTCGGGTTCGATATCTGTCATTCCACTAATATCGCAGTTGCAATTAATTACAGTCTTAAACAAAATATATACCACGATGCAGGTACTAACTTCTTCGTCAGCTATCAAAGTAGGAATAATCTTTCCATTTTTCATTTGCTGCCCGCTTTAGTAGATTTTTCCAATTACTGCCCTCAATAAGATTTTTCCATTTTGGAGCCTCCGTAGCCCCTATCCAGCCCATCGCACTCGTGAGTAAGGTCACAAAATAGGTCGCCGTGGGCGCGGTTCGTAGCCGCCTCGAAGACTTCGATCAGCGCTTGAGTTTTGCGCGGCGCTATCTGCCGGCCCAGGAATTCCACTTGGCGATTGTCGCGCGGACTTTAGAAGACAATGTAATCGTGTGTATTAAGGCTGCTCGTGCGCGAGTCTTTCCTGGCAGGGGAGGTTTTGCGTAATGAAGATGATCAAGGATCAAATAAACAAATCAAACATTTTCTTTGCCGTATGTTTCGGTTATACAACAACCAGCTGCAAGGTGTATAGGTGAAGGTACGTTTCCTTCACCATTGCTCTCTAAGCGTGGTTCGATTAGACTGCACGTGCAACGTTAGTCTATTTATGTACGAATGAGAATAGTGAAACATAGTCTGTTTTTTACTAATCTTCTTCTGAACTGCATTTGATTCAATCAATCTGCCTGACAAATCTGGTGATGTTTCTTCAAAAATCTGAAAGCCACCGGTGCTTCACAATTAAAGTTGATTGCAGTATCAAATTAACAGTGAATTAGTTAACAGCAGATTAAAATGATCGTCAGCGTTACATTTCTGAATTAACACAAGCTGATTGTAGGTTGATGGAACTTTCTTGAATTTCTGCATGAAGCCAAATCTCATTGAAAGTGATAATAAATTTGTCGTTCACGTGTTTTTGCCCTTCCCCATTTCTCGACAATCATCATCTAATTGATATTCAAAACCTTGATTGAAAAGTTATCATTACTTTAGCAACGTGAGTGTACATAATTTTCATTTGATACTTGATAAATATAAGCAAGTCGATCATCTTGCATGAATAAGTTTTGGTTGATGTAATTTCTTGAATTGCAGACGCTGTGGACACAACACCAACTCTCACACCTGCTCTTGATATATCTCCGAAGAATTCCGTTAAGGAAGGAACCTCAATGACTGTCTCATGCTGACTGTTAGCAGGAGATCAAATGGAAAGTATCCGAGTGCTGTTCGGAAGACCTCGGATGAATTTTACATGGAAGGCTGCTGACACGGCAGCTTATGAATATGGAAGGGTAAATCCTGGGGCGTCGAGTGTTCAGACTACTCTTGAGAGAAAGAATCCAACAAGACTGAGACTTCGTTTCAAAGCAATTCCATCATTTGCAGGGGAAATTTTCTGTGTTATAAGGACGGTGAGGAACAATCATTTTGTTTAGGAGACCATTTGATGGCTAAGTTAATCTGTATGAGGAAAATATCAACTCAAACAACATGAAACTAGGACTTTTCTCCAGATATGAAAGCAGAGAAAGGATACCTGACAGACACGGTGATAGCAGAATATGTCGTGCTGTAAAGCGTAGAATGATGATATGAAATCGTCGCCAATTTCAAAAATGTTTGCCGTTCTTATTGAAAATGCTTTTCTTCTGACGTAGTCGAAATTGTAAGTACTCGCAATCACTTTTATCATTGTCAATAAACAACTCACAAGGTTTTATACAAAAGACATTTACTACATTGGATCCCAGCAAATATGTAGTCGTTGGCTAGATCCAGATCATGATTCGTTTTCGGTTTGCTTTCATTCATGGCACTTTATTGCATTAATATTGTTGTTTATTTCTTTAGTACTTGCACAGATGAATCACAAATTTTGTTAGATAGCAAAGAATGAGGGCATTCGTGTGGGCGATGTGATCAAATGCTCGAAGGGAAAGTTTGTGAAAGCGGACAATATTGTTAGAATGTTATACAAGATTAAAAGAGAATTTACGTTGAAATCCCAAGAAGGAAGAAACTTTTCTGCAGTCCCTGACTAGACTTTTATTCTCCGTGTGGACAGCATCGTTTTACTGCGACATCAGTGAGAAAACATGGACATTTCCTGCATCATAACGACGGCTTCAATGTTTGAAGGAAATGCATGCAATTTTAAATACAGTACGCTTGATCTTCTTTATTGCAATAGTTTACTGTGTTGAACATGCATGAAAGAAGTTGCAGCATTATTTTCCAGATCCTGATTTAACGTTTGAAAGTAAGGAGTTTCCTCTGATTGTTTTATTTGTTTACATCTCAGGCATAGGGGACGGATCTAATTCAAAGTGGATGGCCACCGATCTGATACCACTTCGATACTCCTTAAGCCAACACAATGTTGACAAAACCGCACCACATTTCAATTGAATATTTGAATTGAATAAAAGGTTGAGAATCCCATTAATGGCACTAATCGCATAGAAATTTAACAAAACTTCGAATGTAGATGATTTGTACACATTTAAGCGCATTTGAGTTTTCAAGTTATTTATTGGTAAGTCTTTCCTGCACTTATTTGCACATAATTGCTTCCTTAACGTTGAAATAATTGGCGTGCTATTGAAAAAGTGTGTCGTCATATTTAAGAATTTCAACTGATGTGCGTTCATTTCGACTGCGCAACTTCGCTACATGTGGTCCGTAATCCACATTTTTACATGAAGATACCATTATTTAATAGCTTTTTTTTCATCTACTACACTGCTAAAAATCCAATCAGGTCTAAGTCCGCATTAGTGTAAGGAAGATTCCTGAAACCAGTTCATGCCAAGTTGAAATCACCGAAAACATGAAGTCACAACGTTTTGATCACACATGCCTTTATCAGATGTAGCATGAAAACGTATTAAGACAATGATGAGAGTATGTTTGGTTGCATTGGGATAGTTAGGCCGAACAACACTCAAATAGAGATTTTTTTTGATTGATTTTATCACATTTTCTTATAGTATGACTTTAAAACTCATATGTGGATTATGAATGGTCTGCTAGTGTTTCAGTTATATGTTGAGTAGAGAAAATGCAGCTACGGCGCATCTACATCAGCAAGTGCATCAAAAATAGTGTGCGACATAATTACGTGTTGATATCTCATACATAAGATTGTGGTTCTTTTCATCGACAGGTCTTTCCGTCGACAGTGTCATTTCATCGACAGGTCATTTCATCAATGTTTATGTCCAGAGTCAGAGGACAGTGGAGCTTCTGATAAAGCTCAAAGACATCATGGCTCAATGTCTATGAATTAATGGGTTAACTTATGTCTTAAACTATCTATGTATCTATGCGTGATACTCTTGAGTGAATATCATTCAGCCGTCGATGAAATGACTCAAATCTATGATATCTACGTGTCGATGAAATGACCCTGTCGACGGCGATACCTGTCAATAAAATGATTCAAATCTATGATATCTACGTGTCGATGAAATGACCCTGTCGACGGCGATACCTGTCAATAAAATGACTCAAATCCATGATATCTATGTGTCGATGAAATGACCCTGTCGACGGAAAGACCTGTCAATAAAATGAATCAAATCTATGATATCTATGTGTCGATGAAATGACCCTGTCGACGGAAAGACCTGTCAATAAAATGAATCAAATCTATGATATCTACGTGTCGATGAAATGACCCTGTCGACGGCAATACCTGTCAATAAAATGACTCAAATCTATGATATCTACGTGTCGATGAAATGACCCTGTCGACGGAAAGACCTGTCAATAAAATGACTCAAATCCATGATCTCTACGTGTCGATGAAATGACCCTGTCGACGGAGATACCTGTCAATAAAATGACTCAAATCCATGATATCTACGTGTCGATGAAATGACCCTGTCGACGGAAAGACCTGACAATAAAATGACTCAAATCCATGATATCTACGTGTCGATGAAATGACCCTGTCGACGGAGATACCTGTCAATAAAATGACTCAAATCCATGATATCTACGTGTCGATGAAATGACCCTGTTGACGGAAAGACCTGTCAATAAAATGACTCAAATCCATGATATCTACGTGTCGATGAAATGACCCTGTCGACGGCAATACCTGTCAATAAAATGACTCAAATCTATGATATCTACGTGTCGATGAAATGACCCTGTCGACGGCGATACCTGTCAATAAAATGACTCAAATCCATGATATCTATGTGTCGATGAAATGACCCTGTCGACGGAAAGACCTGTCAATAAAATGACTCAAATCTATGATATCTACGTGTCGATGAAATGACCCTGTCGACGGCAATACCTGTCAATAAAATGACTCAAATCTATGATATCTACGTGTCGATGAAATGACCCTGTCGACGGAAAGACCTGTAAATAAAATGACTCAAATCCATGATCTCTACGTGTCGATGAAATGACCCTGTTGACGGAGATACCTGTCAATAAAATGACTCAAATCCATGATATCTACGTGTCGATGAAATGACCCTGTCGACGGAAAGACCTGTCAATAAAATGACTCAAATCCATGATATCTACGTGTCGATGAAATGACCCTGTCGACGGAGATACCTGTCAATAAAATGACTCAAATCCATGATATCTACGTGTCGATGAAATGACCCTGTTGACGGAAAGACCTGTCAATAAAATGACTCAAATCTATGATATCTACGTGTCGATGAAATGACCCTGTCGACGGCAATACCTGTCAATAAAATGAATCAAATCTATGATATCTACGTGTCGATGAAATGACCCTGTCGACGGCGATACCTGTCAATAAAATGACTCAAATCCATGATATCTATGTGTCGATGAAATGACCCTGTCGACGGAAAGACCTGTCAATAAAATGAATCAAATCTATGATATCTACGTGTCGATGAAATGACCCTGTCGACGGCAATACCTGTCAATAAAATGACTCAAATCTATGATATCTACGTGTCGATGAAATGACCTTGTCGACGGAAAGACCTGTAAATAAAATGACTCAAATCCATGATCTCTACGTGTCGATGAAATGACCCTGTTGACGGAGATACCTGTCAATAAAATGACTCAAATCCATGATATCTACGTGTCGATGAAATGACCCTGTCGACGGAAAGACCTGTCAATAAAATGACTCAAATCCATGATATCTACGTGTCGATGAAATGACCCTGTCGACGGAGATACCTGTCAATAAAATGACTCAAATCCATGATATCTACGTGTCGATGAAATGACCCTGTTGACGGAGATACCTGTCAATAAAATGACTCAAATCCATGATATCTATGTGTCGGTGAAATGACCCTGTCCAGGAATTGAACCACCAACAATGACATGGATGTATTCGAGGATGAATCTCTCAATTATAATTTCATGTGTACTTTGTCGATCGTCTATTAGTAGTTTCAATTGATTACTAAGATGCATAATTTTGTAAGGAAGTCACAAAGTTTCTCGATTTTCAGAAAATGTTTTTCAATGCATGCTACTTTCAAATGTTCCTATGCGCAAAATGTAACCATATTTGAACTGGTTATCAGAGATACATAGAAACTGATGGTCACAGGAAAGTGGAGTTGTAGCTGTTGTCGTTTTTGTGATGTCAAAGATCCGCTGAGGGGATCGCCAGATAAAATAGGGTAACAACCTTTGAATACGTTGTTGCTGTTGTTTTACCCGGTTCCGTCCAGCGGATTCGAGGCTTCCTATCAAGACAATACGAAGCGATACATCCAGCAAGCTAATAAATGCCTATGTTGGCAAGGAGTGTCCGGGAGGAGATGGCCGTTCCGTTTCCATCAAGGTGCTACCAAACCCAAGACAAAGCTATTCACACAGGGTGAACAGTATTGACCGGGAGAAGCAGCAACCCCAATAGTCCCACCCTACACTTCACCTCCGAAGAGGGGCGGCGGCCATCGGTGAGGGGACTTTGGAAAAGACATAGCCAGGTATGCCACATGGGAGGAAGCTCAAAGAGCTTTTTTGCATATCCCAACAGCTAAGATTTGGCTGTCAGGATCCCCCGCAACATCAACTTGGTTTAGCCACTGAGAAAAGGTAATGAGAATAAGACATCAAGCTGCCAACACCAGAGCTACAGTTGCAAAAAACCCCTTTTAGTCGCCCCCTACGACACGCAGGGGAACGTCGGTCCTATTATACTCAGTCCCAGGAACCACGCGGGGGCCCGTGTATATTTTTCTCCGGTTGTCATCGATGATTGGAAATCGCTGCCCCCTTGCCACATCCGTATCTGATGACTTCAAGAAGAGCTTGTACGATTTTGTGAAGAACAACGAATTTCGTGACTTATATCTGTATATGTAATCATTTACCTATGCACATTGACATTACTTTGTGCATCTGTCTACTTGCTGTAAAATTGATTTACTTTGGTGCTTTGTGCACTTGTGGGAGCAATAAAATAGTAGTAAAAGAATTTCTATCGAAATAAGAAATTTTGACAAAAGTTTCGCATTTATTCGCCTGAAAAGTTAGAAATCGCTGAAGAGAAAGTTGCCCAGAAAGCTCAAATTTAACACGCTATCAATAAGAGTGTGATGATAAAAACGCAGGCCTACCAAAGCTTTTTAATGATATCGCAGCGATTTTGATTGAAATCGACACTTGAGGCATGCCTAATTAGTTATCCAAAATTCTTACTGTAAAAATTACATGTTTAAAAATAGAGCAACAGAAAATGATGTACAAGCAACGCCAAATTAAAAAAGTCATTTAATTAAAATTGAAAGATTGTACATTGGTGAAGAAAAAAAATGTGCAAATGTGCAATAACACTCTATGCTGTTTTCATTTTCCTTTATTCGTAGCACGTTAATGAAAGTATTTGCCAACATTGTTGACACTGTCCAGTATGTCTCCATGCTCTATAGTGCTCAATACAATCATGCTGTATCTTCTCTAAAATTTGATGTTTGAGATCACCTCATAAATAACAAATTGGATAAGCCTATTATCAGACGAGATAGCAGAATCAGAACAAAGAAATTGGCGGACGGTTGGACGAACACTAAGGAGAAGCTGGAATATCCATGTATTATTTCGAAAGTTGACTATCACTAGTGTATTGGTGTGCACTAGTCTACCTACCTGCTTATATCTCCTCTCTGTGAGGCGTTGAGGCCGCGGTCATCACCAGTCGTCGCCAATAGGGTCGATCCAGGGCTTGTTCCTTCGCTCGGTCGATGGAGATCCCCAGATTGACGGGGTCATCTCGTAAGACGTTCCATCGCGTGTGTGAACGGGCTCGTGGTTCTCCATCCAACAAAGTCACGTTTGACCTAGTAGACGACGCATCACCAGTTGAGAGCGACGTCGCAGTTCCTCATTGGTGACGTGGTCTTGCGATCGAATGTTTAGGACACGTCGCTTGATACGATTATCAAAGCTCATAAATCTATTTCCCGTGAGTGGCCGAAACAGCCCATGTTTCGGAGCTGTAAAGAAGTACTTGCGTCATAAACTATAATTTTCATGCGGTTGCTGATGATTTGGTGCTTCCAGAGAGGTTTCCAAAGTCTTCGAAGAATGTCAGTGGCGAGGGCTTTTCTGCTTGCGATTTCGCCTTGTACTACGCCAACTCGGCTTACCTGAGCACCAAGAAAGGTGAAGCTTGGGACAACTTCCACTCTTATTTGGTTGACTACATTTGACGGTGAGGGAATGGTTCTACTTATCATCAAAATTTCTGTCTTGTCAGAGTTTACAATTAGGCCCAGCTTTGCACCTTTATCTACCAAAACCTAAGCCACTATGGCTTATTGAAATTAGGAAAAATAGCGCAAAAACACACTTTGGTGGGCTCGAAAAATTTATTATAGTCGCACGAGCTTTCGGTCCACGACCTTCCTCGGGTGCTTGAAAAGAATGACTGGCCATACATTTACAGTGCTAAAAGGAGTGACATGAAATCTATAGTTGTCAACCAATGATATCTCTATGCACACATGTACAGACAGCTTTGACACAAGGTGATTGCAAACAATAAAACTAAAGAATGAAGATATGATGACATGATGAGACATGCGTATGTACAAAAATGATAAATGCACCAAAAGATAAGGAAAGGAAAATTATAAAAGATTTTATAATTTTTATTATGACAGACTATAATAAACTTTTCGAGCCCACCAAAGTGTGTTTTTTGCGCTATTTTTCCTATTACCTGGCTCGATGGCTCCCCCACTCATTATTGAAATTAGCGTTCGATGACGTACTTATGAATAAATGCTTTTTAAAAAAATTAATAAACTTCTTTCAATAAATACTGTTGGAGGAGTGTTTTAGTACCTCCTCGTCGCTTGTATGTGCTAATTTAAATTGCATCAAATGAATATGTATTTGCAACTTCAAAAAGTTAGTGTAAACACAGAGTTCTGCTGGCAACAGAAGTTTTTATCCTTTTTTCAACTGGGCTGCATCGCTACTACAATACTTCAAGGAATTAGAATTTTCCAGATAAAAGCCGAGAAAACAAGAAGTGGCCCAGCTTTGCAGCTTCATCTACCAACACATTGAAATGAGTGTTCGATAACAAAATACTTGTAAATACTATTTTCTTGATTTGAACGAGTCACTTCAGAAATTTTCTTTGTTGTGGTGGGAGTGTTGTGGTACCACCTCCAAGTTTCTATGTACCAATTTACACTGCGTCAGATGACGATGTATTTGTTATAAATCCAAAACGTTGGTGCACAACACAGATTTATATGGACAACGAAAGTTGTTATCCTTTCTTCCTTTGCGCAACTTCGCTGCAACAATATTTCAAGAAATTAACATTTTGCCGATGAAAGACGAGACCAAATTTGCGTCTGCAAGCAGCAATTTGAACGTCTCAGACACTTTGCATGTGCAGAGTTCACCTCGGTGAGAAATATTCGTGTTCATCCACAACCGTGTATATATAAAGTCCAACCGAATGCTTGACATTTGTTTTTATTGTCTGTACCATCGTTTTTAACAACCATAAACCAAAAATACACAACTCTGAAAATACACAACCATAAACCAAAAAGCACCAAATCTGCGCAAATATCTGAGCAATTATATCATTGAACAAATACTTAGTCGCAATTGTAACCGCCGATAGCAAGCGCTTCCATGCTCACCAAAAGCATTTGAAGCCATTTCGTAAATACAACTTTGCATGTTAATAATATGTGACATCTTCCATTGCTGCACATGTCGTTTCTATAACGATGTTTATCATATGCGAAAGTTTGAAGTAACTGTGATTTACAAATTAATATTTAAAATAGGGATGTACCGATTAATCGGCCGATTATTTGCCGATTAGTGGACTTTTGAAGATTTTTGTAGATTTTCATTTAAATTTGGTGACTGATCGAAAGACAAGATTTCAAACATTTCGATAAACTTTACTCTACATGCACATTATGCATCGAACTACTAATCTAAATTCAAATGACTTTTTTTGCATCATTCCAATGATTGAAAACAACAGAAATCTCTCACAGACTAGATTTTCATAATGGTTATGAATGCTGATAAATGAATTAATCTCGCAAATTATCATGTAATAATAATAATCTTTATTCAATGGTCTACTGAGAGTCGGTAGACGCAGCACATGCGAAAATTACAGAAGGTAAATACATAAAAAAAACATCAGTCACAACTATGTATAAAAAGTGGTCATGAAGCTATTTGCAAAATCGAATGAATGACTTCTGAAATCTTGAAGTCTTGGCACGCGGTGGGCGGAATTCACAGTTGCTTCTCAGCAGACGGTTCTTGCTTGTGAAAAATTCACGAAGAGGGTGAGAGTCGCTGGACATCACTTTCCCTACAAGAGTGGAGCAAGTCTTCTCAACAACGCTTTTGAGTGGTGGATCCATCTTCACTCCGAGGATCTTTGAAGCTCTTCTTTCCACGTTCTCCAATTTGCTCCAAAGACATTGTGGTGCATTTACGAAGACCGGAGAACAGTAAAGAAGAATCGAACGTGCGTATGCAAAGTATGCCTTACGGAGAGTCTCTGTTGAGCACCCGGATCTTCGGAGGTTATAGAGGATATACAGCCTTTGAGAGGCAGCTGATGCAACTCTCCTGATGTGCACGTTCCATCTTAGATCGTCACTGATGTGTACACCCAGGATCTTGACACAGTTTGTAGTTTTGATCGTGGATCCGTCGTTGTTTCGCAAAGGTTCAGGATCACCAAAGCCCCTCTTCGTAACTATATTCATCACATAACACTTTGTGAAGTTAATGGGAAGCCCAACCGCAGCAGACCATGAATTCAAGTGATCCCACTCGAGTTGGAGGGTGTCGTCATCGGCATATCGTAGTGATTGCACGATTGTCAAGTCGTCGGCATATTTAATTATGGTCGAGTTTGGTTGCTGCGTAGAAAAACTGTCGATCACCATGCAGAATAAAATCGGGCCGATGACACTTCCTTGGGGTACTGCGCTTGGCGAACCGAACCACTTGCTCAAGGTGGATCCAATGCGCGCAGTCTGTCGCCTATCCGACAGAAAGCTGGCTATCCACTTGATGACGCTAAGAGGAAGATTGAGTTTCAAACACGATCGTAGGATGGCTTCATGAGGAAGTTTGTCAAATGCACGCGCAAAATCGACTGCAAGAACTCGTACGCAACCAGATGAGACGTCTAGAAATTGCAGGATTCTGTGGTACAGTAGAGTTATTGCGACAGTGGTGCCTCTTCCTGACAGATAGGCGAACTGTGATGACTGCAGTCTACCTTCGATGAATGGAAGGATGTAGTGTTTCAATAGGAGCTTTTCCAGACATTTGGAGAGGATGGAGAGGAGAGAGATGGGCCTGTACTGGCTTATCTCTGATGCTCGCGGACACTTCGGGATGGGGGAGATAATGGATTCCTTAAAGCACGCCGGTACTTGACTGCTCCGTAGACTCTCATTCAATACGAAGGTCACAGCCGGTGCAAGGAGTTCTGCGAATTCCCTGAATATCCAGTAAGGAATTCCATCTGGTCCCGTACTCTTCTTCTTTGTGTTTTTGAGGATATTCGATACCTCTGACACTGAGACAGACATTTCGATCTCGGGAGGAGAGTTGGTGATGCTACCATCTAGGATGAAGTACTTTCGTGGAGAAGCGAACGTCGAGGCAAAGTAATCCGCCGTTTCGTTGGGGTCGAAGGGAATCCTGACTTTTGTTGGCTGATTTGAACGACCTATTGCTCTGTTTGCTTTCCAGATCTCCTTCGTGTCCCGTCGTTTCACTGCAGCGTTGAAGTAGATGCGCCTCAAATAGCGCTCGTGTCGAATTGCTTCTTCACGGAGGCGGATGTATTTGAGTCTCTTCCCTTTGGCAAAAGCACGATCACGATCGTCTTGTAGAATTCGAAGAGAGGGCTTCATCCACACGGGATCGCTGTCTCTGATTCTGATCGCACGTTGTGGGAAGCACATGTCGTAGATGATGTCTACCGTCGACTGGAGCACTTGGGCAGAAGAATCAACGCCGGACATGATCGACGAGAAGGTTGCCTTGTTCTTATTTGAGACGTTTCTGCAAGCTCGTTTGACATACAAGCAGGACCGCTTGTCCTGCTTCCACAAGATGCATACGTGGTCAGATCTGCCAAGGGGCGGCAAGCACTTAGGCAAGATTGCCACGTGCGTGTTTGTGAAGATCTGATCCAGGGTCTTCTGGTCACGAGTGGGAAAGTCAACATGAGCATTTGTCTTCGTTAGTTGGGATATCACGTCGAAGTAATTTCGTAAATCGTTGAAGTCGCCAGCAATGGGTAGTCGAGTGTCACAGGGGTATGTACATTATAAGTGCGCATACTAAGTACTTCTCGCCTAACCTCCAATGGGGCCTAGAAGAGCCCAGAAGGGGGTTTCGGTGCCGGCCCGTCAGCCAATTCTTTGAAGGCCCAAATTCTTTGGTCCCGTTGCAGATTTAATTTTTAGGCTCAGGCCCGTCTGATTTGAAATTAGTAGCCATTTGAATAAATGCGCAAGTTACGATTGAACAATCAATTATCATATTTTGTATTATCAAGACTCACTCAAATGTCTTCTTGCTCATAACAAAGGCATATGAGCATTCAAAAGTAGCCACCAACTGAATGCAATTTTTTATGTATATCTGCAAGTGAACATCCATATTTTCATGTTCGCAGATGCCACGTATTCATAGTTCGGAACATGCAAGCCTGTACCTGCCTTTCAAACCGTAATTATAACTCACAACCGCCAAGAAAATTTCTATGTTATCAAAAAATTATTTCGGTAATAAAATGCTGGGGAAATATAGTCACATCTCGAAGAAATTATGATTTTGACGTGATTGTTAATGATGATAGACAAGATTGCAAACCTCACAAATTATACACGATTGCGCATCAACACAATACACACATTGTATGGAAATATCAAGTTCTAGAAGACGACAAGGAAAGTGACCTCAAGAACAAGCGACCGGTTGTGTTTCTAAAAATCCAGGCCAGTGTTCGGTTTCTACTCTAGAAGAAGCGCTGATTCTAACTTTTCATGCCTTTCAAATTCTAAGTAGTCCTTGGCCATGTCACGATCTCATCTCTGGTTGACTGCGGCATGCAACCATTCGCTTTGCATCTGACCAGCTCCTATTGCAGCCTTGTGATGGAGCACTCACTAGTGCAACCTGGAATACCTAGGCTCGAATCTCATCGCGGAATATCGGCCTATATATTGTATTAATTTCCATAAATAACGGATGAAATTATCATCTATCAAAGTGGAGTCCTATAGTCTAGTAAGCAATTGCGAGTCACTTCAGGCCCCTTCGACATAATAATGAGGATGAGGATGAGTTCTGTCCTTTCATGTCATCATTGGTTAGGAAATGGATCGATTTCGTGAATAACAAATTTTGCTACAATGTCTCGTTATCGATATCAACTTTCCTGACCTGTGTATGCTTTTTGTATATCAATAAATGTGTATTTTCCAGATGAAAGATGAGAACAATTTTGCGTCAATCAGTAGACAAGTGAACGTCTCAGACACTTTGTACTTGAAGAGCTCTCCGACGGTCAGAAGTATTCGTGTTCATCCACAACAGCCCAATGCAGGAGAACGGGTCACTGTCACCTGCATCTACCACAAGGGATCTCAGCCGACATCTCAGCAGTTGCAGGGATATGGACAGCTGTGGAACAACGACAATATCAAGGAAGAATCATCAGGACTGAGCGGAGATTTCCAGAAGAAGTGGGGATGGACAGCGCTATCTCGGCAGAATAAACTGATAATTGGATGTCGTTTGGGAGAAGATAAAAAGGAAACGCGACTTGATAACAGTGTAAGTCAAGAAGACGTAGAAAGGAACATATCGAAAATATATATCCAATTATAGATGCTTTGGAATCTTCTATGTTAGTAAAATAATTTAAATCTAATTTCATTAAATGTCTATTCTAGTACTTTGTAAATACATAGACAAACCGCTTGTGATGACAATCAAATAGTCAATCCACCTCGAAATGAAGCGAATATTTGCTACAGCCAGCACGATAGGTAAAGAGAAGGAGCTACAAACACGCAGTCAGACACAGCAATCTAGCAGTTTCTTTATTGTGTACACAATGAAGAAGAAACTCAACTGCGTCTACCACAAATGAAATCCTCAATATATGGAAGGTTCTTCGGATCTTTGTGTGAACTCGGTCCACCATTTCCTCGTTCAATGCAGTCAATTCCAGGGTAATACCATCGATGATTATCCACAGCAGAAGTCACTCTGAATTACGGCACATGAATATTCTTACACGCAGCTTCATGCACTTAAAAGGTGCATGTAGACAGATGGTCTCAATGACCAAAGGTACCATCTTAGAGATTCTCAGCTTTGGAAAAGTGTTGAATCTAACGAACTTTATCGCACAACGATTTGTTCACACTGATGAGAATCAACACATGAACCCATGTAAAGTGCAGATGAATTGTAGAATAATGCCTACTGAAATCTAGTCGCACTTTAGGCTGCATCTGAGCTTGCCTAGAGAAAATTTACAATAACAACACTTTGAACTTGTCACTCAATGAAGGGTTTTGATGAATTGACTCTTACTGAGTGACATCACTGTAAAATGCATGCAGCCAGAATGAATTTGATTTTTAGTTGCCATCGGTCGGGATTCATTCAATTTGAAAGGAGCAACAAAAACAATTTTCTGCGACCGTGTAGTAATTTATTCCCAATATTTCGGCTTGGTCTTTATCAAGTGATGCAGTAAAGGAAATTATACTGAATTTCATTAAGAAAATTTAAACTAACCTATCTATGAAATACAGCCTAGAACCTTAGTAGAGTATGGACATTGGGACATGCTAACACAAAGTTTTAGTGAAAATATCATGGATTACAAAAAGATAAAAAAATCTATAAAGGTAAAGAAAGGAAAGCTAAAAGTTACACAGAATTAATAAGATTGAGTAGCATTTCGGTAGGCCTTGCTTGTAATATTGACCATGTGATATTATGCGAGAATGGAGTAACTAAAGGAGAATGTAACACCAAAGACTGTGTATACCTAATACAATGTAACAACAACGAATGCGACAAACTATATGCTGGGGAAACCTCGAGAACAATGAGAACATGAATTAATGAACATCTAAAAGGCCGTGAATCTGAAGTTTATAAACATCTCATCACTCCCAACTCCCCAATCACACACAAGTCCATCACATGGTCAATATTACATCGAAACTTACAGTGCATGGCTCAAAGAAGAAGGGTCGAAAAGAAGGAGATAAAAGCAAGGCCTACCGAAATGCTACTCAATCTTATTAATTCTGTGTAACTTTTAGCTTTCCTTTCTTTACCTTCATAGATTTTTTATCTTTTTGTAATACATGATATTTTCGCTAAAACTCTGTGTTAGCATGTCCCAATGTCCATACTCTACTAAGGTTCTAGGCTGTATTTCATAGATAGGTTAGTTTAAATTTTCTTAATGACATTCAGTATAATTTCCTTTACTGCATCCCTTGATAAAGGCCAAGCCGAAATATTGGGAATAAATTACTACACGGTCGCAGAAAATTGTTTTTGTTGTTCCTTTCAAATTGCATGCATCCACTTACCAGACAATTCTTCAGCCAAATCAGTGTTTTGACTGAGGCTACGTATTATCAGACAAATTTCCTGCTGATCAGACAATTTTTGTCTCATCGCACGTACTAATTTGTATTATTACGTTTGCTGCATATCATACTACTTATGACTAGTGCATGCACTTTTATCAAAATTGGATGGTATCTTTGATGATTTTCAATTTTATGAATATGCAATGCTTTAAATAAATAGAGTTCATTTTTTACTCATAGAGTGATGACAATTGCAGTTCAGGACATTTGACATATTGATGCTGTGTTTTAATTCAGTTTTTGCAATGTTCTCTACAATTTTTAAGGGTATCCTTCCCTAACTTTCTTATTAAGTTTGTGAAAGTTCATTAATTAGGAGGTAGAGTGATTAGTGACAAGCATGAAGTGTCAGTGAGTGAGTGAGTGAATGAGTGAGAGCGGATGTGGCTAGTAGTGTTCAAATATAATTCGCTGGTTTTGAATCGTTTCAGGAACAACATATTCAGAAAAGTACACAGTATCCCTGATGTTTTGGCTGCCAATTGTCTCATATTTTCTGATTATTATGACTGATAAATTGTCTGGCATTTGGCTGGTTACAGTTTACTGTGTAGTATGCCCCAATAGATGATCAATACCACAGACATTGTTGATACGATAACAGCAAGTCCTTTACTTTTCACTTTTATAATTTCATTTTATTCTTTCACTTTTTCTTATTGACAAAACATTTACAAAGTCAAACGTCTTCATAGATTGCTCACTTCCTTGACTAATAAACCAAAGAGGCCATAAATGGAATGATGAAGAAAACTTCGATAATTTTGAAGGCGAATGTAATACATGTACGAACAAAGGACAATTAGGTTTTCCAGTAAGGAAACTGAAGGTAATGGGTTCATCATGTGTGGCAGATCATCGTTAAGATATTTGATGGAAAGTGTGTTTCCTACCTCTTCAGTTGATGGAAAAACATACAACATGAATCTGATTCTCTGAATTGAGAATTGTAAGTCACTCTTTCACTCCACGTGCAAAGGATTCTTTTCACTGTATTGCTATGGTTAGACACTGTGTATTACACCACAGTGAGGGTGCATATGTCTCCACAGTTTCGTTTTAGTGTTAAGAAAACTCGTCATCAAATTCTCTTACACCACACTTTTCAGATTGCAGTCTGCAAATCTGTGTGAATAATTCTCTTACACCACAGTTTTGCCCGACACTCACTCACTTCATAGAAAGGTAATAAAAAGGGCTTTCTAAACATCTCACTGTGTACATTAGGTCGGTGAGATGTTTAATAAATAAACAATTAAGCACATTTGTAGGTTGCACCATGAGTCAATTCAACGAGCGCGAGGCGCGAGTTGAATTGACTCATGGTGCAACCGAATTACACGACAGTTTCTTACCCCTACATTGGTCTAAGTGTGGTGTATGAGATTTTTTCCACAGTTCGCGCATGAGGGGGAAAGTGTTTGTTCAGCCAGAATCAGAGAAACCGGATATTTTATGCTTGGCGCGGGCATGCGACGTGGGGACAGACGGATGACTTCAGCTGAAACTTTGTTTTTACAACGACAAGGCATTCGAACTTCAAGAAGTGGATGAGCATCACAGCATGACTATTTTTCAGTTAGAATTCGTTGAGGAGGTATTTTATCTTCAACAAAAGAGGATATTTATGACTTTTATGTTTTAGGAAAGTCGACAGAATTTTTAGCCCATTGAATTTTCTGAGGACTAAATTTTTCGCTAATATAGAGGGCCATGCATGTAGTTTACATTGACATTGATATATGCAACCTAGGAGTATAGAGATTTTGGCAACTGTTTTCTTAACAAGAGACCAAAACTGTGGCGACATATACACCATCATTGTTGTGCTTCCATTTTATATCACCATTTCATGAAGTGAGTGAGTCGCGGGGCAAAACTGTGGTGTAAGAGAAACATTCTTCCACATCCACAGTTTTGCAGACTGCATTCCGAAAACAGTGGTCTTATAAGAGGTTTTGACGGTTACACAGTTACAAATTCTACAGTTACAAACATACGGGACAAGTTGTTACAAATGTTATGCAATCAAATCGATAACCATTCAAACACTTTAGCTAAATAGATAATTTTTTGAAGGCTACGTGCAAAGGCACAACTAATATAATAGGTCGGAACTAGCAATTAACTTAAATTCATTAATTGACTAAAAATTCGACCGACAGAAAAGTGAACCGATTTAGTTATCTGTTAGGCAGAATTACTAGTCCATTATTTTGAAAGACTCTATATTTCGGTGCTACACCGTCGTTCAGAAACTGCAGTATATTTTATTCGGATAAATTTAATGTTGGCAGAATGTTTAGTTAATGAACAACGCCATGGATGCTGAACACAACTTGAAGATTTGACATTCACATTTACATTTACATTCAATAGAAATGTGTTACCTCAACGACTTTGCTGGACATTATGACAAGATTATCCTTCTCTTCCAATGATTTATTGCGATCCTCGTTAAACTTCTTACAATGTGCTTAATTGTTTATTTGTTAAACATCTCACCGACCTAATGTACAAAGTTTCCGCTGAAGTCATCCGTCTGCCCCACATCGCATGCCCGCGCCAAGTATAAAATAACCGGTTTCTCTGATTCTGGCTGAACAAACACTTTCCCCCTCATGCGCGAACTGTGGAAAAAAATCTCATACACCACACTTAGACCAATGTAGGGGTAAGAAACTGTCGTGTAATTCGGTTGCACCACTCGTAATTCAACTCGCGCTTCGCGCTCGTTGAATTGACTCGTGGTGTAACCTACAAATGGCGGCGTCTTGATGGCATTTTTCCAAGCTGCTCGGTCTTAGAGAGCGAAAACATGAAGATTAGCCGTGTGTGCAGCGCTGTGCTTCACTTAGTCGCTCTTTGTCAGCCTCCTCTTTCTCTCTCATTGTTTCAAGTATTTCATCTGTCAACTATGACCATTGCTTTACATTCACTGTTCTTATTTATACATTCTCTACTGATGCATCTTTCCTGCTACTTCACTTTTCACTGCCAGTTTTAACCTGAATGCTCACAAAGACTTCGAATCTATTTTGGATTTTAATTTAGTGCAATTGTCTTCTTTTGGACGTTTTGACTGTCATATTTTCAGTTCTGTTGCTCTTCCGGGTTTAAGGAATTTCTTCGAAGGAGCTTGCAAATCATGCAGGCCTGTTGATCACTGAATTGTTGACGGAATTTAGAATTTAACTTAGTTTGCGGAATGAGAATGTAGTCAATATGATTTCTGACCATGCCTAGTGTTTTGGGATTCATCATGCAGCCGTTATGGGTAGTACTTAAGCATCGTGTTGGCAATGCAGAGGTGGTTCTCCCTGCAGAACTGAACTCACTTCTTTCTCCAAGACAAAAATCTCCTGCCACAGATCCATGTTTACCTTTGCCAACAATCATGTCACCCATTATCACTGTGACTTCACTGGACGGTAAAAGCTCCCGAATCTCGTCACTTATGGGATCACGAAGGTTCTTTCGGAGAATTGTTCAGTTCCAAGAGAAGTGACTCATCTGACAAAGAAATATGACACAATTTTTGCAAATTGAAAGATATCTGTTGATCCTCTTACTGTGCATTCTCATGTGCACATACAGAATACAAGTAGTCATCAATCTACTTAAAAATCAGGGATCATTCCGTTGGTAATCGTTTCTAGTCCAAGTAATAACATCCAGAAGGGTGGCAGATTTCTTCATTTCTTTCGCTGTTCAAACCAATCCATCTATCGAACTTAATTTCGGTACCTCAAGTTTTGCTGCGTAGAGGTGTGCCTTGGCTGCATGGATTAGTGAATGGCCTTTTTCCATTTTTTAAATAGCTACAAATAATTTTCATGTACATGGAAAAATACATTGAAATTAAAGTCAAACATTAGTATGATTATTGAACAGTGACATCAAAACGTTTATCCCAAGTGACATCGCAGCTTGGCTGCAATAGAGGAGGGTCACCGGCGTGCAGTGCGATCGACAAGCGGATACCTACGAGGCCAAAGTCAAAAGTGAGCAACAGGGTGTCTACAAGGCCTGGATATTCTGGATAAATCCTGATTTCGTCGAAATTAGAAGTTGTGATAAACGTTCTGAGCTACATTCTTAACGTTAACAATAATGTAAATAAAATGGAATTATGCTTTTCTGTGACTTTATATTAGTTCGTGCTTTTCGATTTCGTTTGCTAACGTAAACTAATGTCCGTGGGTGTTTTCTTTTTGTTTCAGATTGCATGTGTTAATTTTAGTCCGGCAGCCAGAACGAGTTTCTGCAGGGAACGAGGCCGAAAATGAGACTTTCA
The DNA here is from genome assembly GCA_907163375.1 of Prostheceraeus crozeri. Taxonomy (NCBI): domain Eukaryota; kingdom Metazoa; phylum Platyhelminthes; order Polycladida; family Euryleptidae; genus Prostheceraeus; species Prostheceraeus crozeri. The sequence continues at coordinate 109,482 of CAJQUW010000153.1, read as the reverse complement.
CAGAAAGATGTACTCCCTATGCCTACTGCGAATTGGCACGTCTGCCGAGTTCTAGTGAGTTCCTCTTCTTGTCAGACAAGACCAAAGAAAAACACATGTAAATCCAATAGGACGCAGATTGCAGTTTTTGGCTGAAATGAAATTTTGTATGTTTTCTCTGATTAAACAAAAAGTACTAAGCCCACAGTCATGATTTTTGGCATGGAATGTCTTCAGGTCACTTCCTTTCACTTTCATGCACCCCTATCTATAAAGCTAAACACATTTAGATTTGGCGAGCCTCTTAATGTCGGCAAACACAAACATTTTGAGCAACATTATCCACTTTCAACCACATTCTCACACACATTGCCGATTAGATGCATGATAAAAGCACATGCACATCATAGGAAATGACCTGAAGACATTACATGCCAAAAATTATGACTCTGGGCTTAGTACTTTTCGTTTAATCAGAGAAAACATACAAAATTTTATTTCAGCCAAAAACTGCAATCTGCGTCCCATTGGATTTACATGTGTTTTTCTTTGATCCTGTTTGACAAGAAGAGGAACTCACTAGAACTCGGCAGACGTGCCGATTGTCTGTAGTCATAAGGTGTACATCATTCTGTGAAAGTCTCACTTTCGGCCTCGTTCCCTGCAGAAACTCGTTATGGCTGCCGGACTATTTAAGCTTTTTCGTATACATGAATTTTCAAACGCAGTGGATGTCTCAGACGTCGAAAGCAGATTAGCGACTCATATTTTGTAGTTGCTCTCGTCAGCATTCAATGACTATCAGATACTGAATCTTGTTCGTCGGAGTGGTCACACGATGCAGATAAAAATGTTGCACAGAAGTGAAATTTCTACAATTACAGATTTCTACCCGGAATTGAGAACGGCTTCTATTACAGCAGCTATGAAAATAGAAGCATGTCAAAACAGAAATAATTTTCGCCTTGGATATAGTAGAGAAACGCCGTTCACAACGATCATGTGATGATCAACAATCCATATTTCAAGCGCCTGTTGTTCAACCACCCTGTTGTTGACAACTTCCAAGTGGCCAAGGATAAGTTAGGCTACGTAGTGATTTTCGGATTATCCCCAGATTTTCAGAAAGAGATACTACCCAGAGTATATGTGTATGGAGTTTAGTATATCTTTCGATGAGGCATTAAGCAAAATTGTTCAAAGGGGACATCAAGATTTGTGCAGTAGATATTTCAACGGTAGTATTTGTCACTCACTCGAAGGCTGAAAACATATTTGAAAGTGTCAATAAAGCATTAGATAAAATTGGTGGCTTATTTGTCGATGTCTTCGATAGATTATTGCATGGAATAGATATCAGCATGGAAGTCAATCTTTCATTTCGCCGAAGATATTCTGAAGAATTTCAGCACAAGTGTGGGAAAGAATTGCTCCAAACAGGTAGATACTCTTTACATTTCGTGCACGAGTGGAGCATTGCAGCATGTTTTGAAAAAGCTACTTGGGATTTGTCAACCGTGTACTGCAAAGCATGTACTACCTTTTGAAAGATTCTCCGGCACACAGGGCTGATTATTGGCTACACATATTACAGGTTCAACTACATTTCCTAAGTCTTTCTGCAAATGCCGTTAGGTACGAAACAAAGATGTATGTAACAGAGCAGCAGAGATTCTGCCGAACATTGAGACATATTGCGTCGATGTGAAACCTCAACCTCATGTAGCTTCATTCTCAACAGTCGTTCATGCAATCTATGACCCACTTCTTGCATCTGAGCTGCATTTTTTGAATTTTTCAATTCCCTAGCGTCTCAGTTTGATCCACTTCTACGGCGGTTTCAACACGACAAGCCTATGATTCCATTTTTACACGTTTTTCTCATGGGTCTTGTCACAGATACATTGAAAAGATTCGTTGAGGCATCGGTTATTACCGGTGGGGACAGACGTTTCCAAAATTCTGAGACTTGATCTGAATAACGATGCAGATCTGAAGGAAACATGGCAAGTGGATCTGGGATTCGGAGCCAAACGCAGCATCGCAAAGAATTCTCATCCACGCAGAATGCTGGAGTTCGGTCAAGCTCGCGATATTTGATAAAGTACTTGAGAGAGGTCCGCTGAAACACAATCTTGCTCAAGACGCTTCATCACTCTCCGCTTGTCATTTTAACTAAGTCTTCAGCGCTTTGCGAATAGCGTTTTGACATTTTATTGAACAGAATGATCGATTCCAACTGCATTTCTGTATCTCAGGCTGATTCGGCGAAGCAGGAATATTACGACTTTATACAATCTGATCTAAGGAAGTAGGAAATTCATGTAAATTTCGTTGGTAATGCATTATTAATACCACAATTTAACTGCGCAATGTTAATTTGACATCGACAAAAATCGATTGGACAGCCTCTACTGCAGTCATCTACGAAACAAAGGAAGTTTTCGACACCTGTGGGCAGTAGTAAGGAAGGTTTTGGTCTTATTCCATGGTCAAGCGGCAGTAGGAGGTGGTTTCAGCATAAACAATGATATGCTAATAGAGAATCTTCATGAGAGGTTCTAAGAGCCAATCTTCCATCTTGGCGCAACGTGTGTTCCATAACACCATTAAATATTATGGAGGGGTTCTGCATGTTCGCCAACTGTTCCTTTGATCGAATCGGTTAAATGTTCATCCCGGCGTATGTGTAATGGAACTCGAACTAAAAAGAATGAAGAGGATCAGCAAGTTAAGAAAGGCAAACGTGTTGCTGAACTGTATTGTGAATTGAACAAGATTGAAAATAAAAATTCGATCAAAAAAGAGAAAGTGTGAACTTGACGATCAAGCTACGGTGCTAAAAAATTGAACACTAGTCAGTAACCGCTTGAAAACAAGATAAAAGCGTAATTCGTTTTATAACTGAGTGTTCGAAAAATATAGCATCGTTATTTTTAGGCTTTAATGAGACAAAGCGAATTTACGGTTATGATAAATGCTTTGAAATAAGGCGTTCTATTAGACACAAAAGAAACAGCAAAAAGAGAAATACGAAATACATGTATTAGTAGGTAGCGGCACTGTTGAAATGGCAATAACACGAGATGGTCATTTTATGACTATCATAAAAATTTTGATATACTCCTTGATTTTTGCATTGATGTCTCCTGGATATCCTGGATATCTCCTGGATTTGAAAATTCCTGATGTAGTAGACACCCTGGAGCAAAGCGATGGTGCATCCGACAGCGCTGCATGCAAGCGAATGATGGCCGAACACAACAGCTCATGAGCACACGCTGCACGTCATGGAGATGAGCATGTTGCGATTCTCAGAATCTCCACCGAGAAATGACGTGAGAGCAGGCTCCGCTGGGTTGGACACGTCGTCCGCTTCACGGCGAGTTCCGTCATGTAGAGCGCAATGTAGGTGGAGATGTCAGGAACGCGGCCGCGCGGGAAGCCCAAGAAGCGCTGGAGGGACACCATCAATGAAGATCTGCGTCGAACCCAACTGAAGGAGGACGCCAGTGATCGTCACAATGGAGTCTTGCCTACCACCACGCCGACCCCGCGCCTGATGGGAGGATGTGAAGATGATGATCACAAGTGACTGGCAAAGTTGCAGGACAATTAATTACATACTTCTGTCTGCCATGACATTTCTGCTCCATAACTTTGTGTTGATATCTAATCATCTTAAGTTTGATCACACCGTTCGTCAGAACACCGGTTCGCGTGTGCTTATCGTTTGAGATGTTTTGAAATAATCGGAAATTAATGAAAGAAGGAGGTTCAATTCACCGCAGTCCTTGCGAATTGGCACTGATTCTAACAGGCCAATTAAGTTCATGACATAATCATAATAAGATAATTTGCTGGATAAGGAGGTTTTATTCGACAAAATTGGAAATGTGTTCAGGTCAGAGAGTGAAATGGAAACTCCAATCTAAACTTTCAGAACCAGCATATTTGATGATCATGTTGGAGATGCTCAGCTCTGAGACCGCTCACCTTGAGAGCTTTTACTGTATTTTCTCTGACTCAGTAAATCGTCCTTTGTCTCATAGTCTCTCTACTTCTCCATGAGCTGTTGTCGCTTGCAGGATGTTCACATGAGACGACTGTATCGCCAGTTCCATCATCGTCAGTCTTTCACACTTTATGAGATTCATACTAACTTTCGGACGCAATGATGTTCTAACTCCGTTTTCGTGGAACAACAATTCATTGTCGAAAACACTTTCTTTGACATAGTGGTTACGGCGTGTTGTGGCAGACGCATAAGTTATCAAAACGGAGTCAAATCAAAGGCCAATCTGCCCAAATCTTGATGTGCATGTATTTCGCGACTTGTTGCAGACCTACTGCTTCCTCAGGCGTTTAGTGCTAATAGTTATTTGCACAACAGGTGCAAAGTATCCATCTTTATTGCAAGTTGCGTAAGTAACTTCAAATTTCATAGGGTCTCAGAATCTATGACCATCAGAATTTTAAAGCCGTCAAAACTCCACCTCTGATGTGGAATTGTTGATAGCAGCGGTATTTCTTGAGATTTTCATGTAGAATTTGCCGTCTTTGAGGATGAAAGAGTTTTGATGTGTTTTACTGATGACCTTCATTTGGAAGATTTATTGCAATGACAACGTTATCTGGATACAAAATCGTTGCCAACTGGCCTTTATTGTAGTTTGAAAGCTTGAAACAAAATTAGTCTTATGAACATACCCACCGGTATTTCACTTTGCGGAGCGCCAGATGAACAAGTACAACATACACGCAACATATGTTGGACTTCATTTATACTGGCATAATGTGCTATTATCGCATGCCTAGCGATCTTCAGATTCAAGAGGTCGAGTCCGAGAGTGTCATCCGAAGTCGGCAGGAAAGGCATCTGGGCTGCAAATATCACATCGCTCCAGCTAAAGTCTATGTCAGCAGTGTCCAAGTCCTCGGTGGTGTAGAAATAGCGTTAGGCTTTATTGAATACGTGTGTATGACAAAAATTCGAACATTAAAATTTCCGACAACTCACAAATAATTTCAGTTTACATACAGACATGTTGTAATTTTGATTGTCAAATTGCCACGGTCTACATGTAGATCTGGCTATATTAGCTTAGGTCCACTTCAATCAATTTAACTTCGCTTCGCTTTGCTTCGCTTCGCTTGCGCCGGATGTCACACTTTTGCGGTTTTTTTTCAAATTTTCAAAAAATCAAAATTTCAAAAATTTAGGTAGACTTCAAATTTCACGTGGCCGAAGGCCGAAGGGACGAAAATTTAGGTAGTGACAAATTTTCAAAAAAATCAAAATTTCAAAAATTTAGCCGGTCTCAAAATATCACGTAATCTCAAATTTGAGAATTACAATTTTCACCCTTAAAATCATGACCGTTCCAGGACACCGAAAATCATAAAAGTTAAGAATCTCAAAATTTGAGAATTACAATTTTCTCGCTTAAATCATGACCGTTCCAGGACACCGAAAATCATAAAAGTTGAGAATTTCAAATTCATGAATTTTATCCATCTTTCGGGTTTTTAAAATATATCATGTGACTAATAATATTTCTTTAAAAATGGAAGAAACAAAAGTGGATGAAACCACAAGACTATATCCTTCGTTATCTCAATTAAAAACAAGTGAAATGGTTCTCAATTATTATTAAGATTAGAGCATTATGATAAATTAAGAAGACGCAATTATTACTTAGTCATTCTTCGTTATTGTATTCTCAACATTATTTAAAGTACTAATTGTGTGAACTAGAAGATCATTGTAACTCATAAACTCAAAATTATTCAATGAACCCGTACACTGGCTGATAATTGAAGAGAGAGAGAGAGATTTATTGTTTTAGCAACGGAAACATCTAGCAGCTTTCCCCTAAAATTATCGTGGAAACTCTTGTCATTTCAATTTACTCATCGGTAAACTTTTGGCATTTCAACTTACGCGTGCGTAAAGTTTTGACATTTCAATTTACCCCTACGTAAATTATTTTCAGAATCTGTTTTCAAAATCTATTTTCAAAATCCATTTGCAAAGTCTGTTTTCAAATTCAGTTTTAGAAATCGATTTGCAAAATTCATTTAGCGTTTGCCAAACACATACGGGTAGTAAAGTCCTTCCCATTGTGAAGACATGAATAGATTAAGCACATAAGAGTGCATTGACAATAAAAGCAAATGACAATAAAATTCTTCTTGTGAACTCAGAACGCATAAACGCCGATATGCGGGTTAGTTGTTATGGCAATTTTAAACAATCATTTTAACGATGAAACATATTTTACAAATGAAGTTCATGAAGAAAATGGAAATATGTAAAACAATATAGATTAGAATAATTATAATATAATCATTTCAAAATCGAATAAGTAGTAAGGAAAGTCATCATTAGAGAACAGTTTTAAATAAATACCCCCTCCCTTCTGTCTTCTAGGGGTCCCTTAAGAAATTTTTTTATTATAAAATGAGCATCATTAGAGTCTTCCAAAAATATACGGCAAACAAACAACTACGAAATTCTATTTAAATCGAAATTCAGAAGATTGTATTCAAAATATTTATTCAAAATATTTCTTTAAAAATGGAAGAAACAAAAATGGAAGAAACCGCAAGAATATATCCTTCGTTATCATATGAACGTAGTTCTACTTTAATGGACATTGAAAAGATTAACATTGAAAAAATGAACAAAGAAAAACACAAAGATAGAGTTAGGTATATGAAAGATAAGGAATCTCAATTATTATTAAGATTAGAGCATTATAAAAAGTTAAGAAAGAGATGGACCAAAGTTAAGAATGTAACACAAGGAATTGGCATATTCTTAACAATAAGTTTAGGTGCTTTAACAATTGTTATATCTTCAGGTGTTTTAGTAATTCCAGTAGTTGCTACAGCTTTAACAGGTACTGGTGTTTTTGCAACTTCACTTGTTACAATGTTAGATAAATCTTTAATAACTAAGAAACGAAAATCATTAAAAACTAAGCATTTACATATTAAAGAAGTCTATGATAAACTACATTACTACTTTCAAAGAGTATGTGATGATAATGTTATTACGTTAGATGAGATTGAAAAATTTGATCAAATAGCTAATGAAGTAAATCAAATATCATTTCAATCACAGACAGAAAAAGTTGATGATAAATATAAAAAGGATGGTAAAACTTTTAGTGATGGTAAAATTTCTAATGAAGAAAATGACAAAATTTTTTTAGAAGAGCTAAAAACTTTAAGCGAAAATTTAAGCAAAACTTTATTAAACAAAACTTAAAACGAGAAAACTTTAAACGAAAAGATGTCAGACAACAAAGCAATAAAAAAATAATTTGTTCAGTAAAATGTTTTTGCTGTATTCCAATGTTACCACAAAATTCAAATATTATATTTCAAAAATGGATAAAATTAGAGCTGATAATTTTAAAAGAATAAAACAATTAGAAGAGTTAATAAAACAAAGAAATATTATGAAAGAAAATCATCTTCAACATAGAATGATAAAAGCTGGTATTCAATCTGATATGTTTGAAAAAATGCAGCAAACCGAGCAAGTAAAAACTGATTTTGAAAAAACTATGAAACCATTTAAAACTCTTGAAAAGGAACTTACAAATAATGATAAACAAATTGATATAACAGATCCAGAGCACAAAACTATATTAGATGACTATGGATTACTAGAATCAAACATTAATAAGAAATTACCAAAATCTATGCAATTTGAACATTTTATTTCATTTATAGATGGAAAAACAATACCTAGATTTTATCTCGGACAAAAAGAAATATTTCCACAACCTTTTCGAGGTTTAATTTTTTCACCAGGTAAATCTCCTTTTATTTTAGATAGAAATTTTGTTAATCTTTTAAGAGGAGCAGATTTAAATAATTATGCTGTAGAAGATCTCATAAAATATAAAGCTATGTTAGACAGAGTTGGTGCAGTAAAAACTCTTAGACGTTATAAACAATTAGAAAATTTATTATCAACGGGAGTTAAAGTAGGGAAAGGTTTATCTGAAAAACAGAAAACAGAAACAACCATATTTTTACCAGATGATCCACAAGAATTACTAAATAGATTAAATATTTTAATATCTGCAATAAAAGAAGGACATAATTCTAGTTTCAATGAAATTCATGCTATATTGAAAAGACAGTTAGAAAAGAAGATTCTAAATGAAGAGGATTATAAAAGTGTAGCTGAAATATGTTGTTGTTTTTAATTTTTTATAAAAAAATATTTCATAAAAAATATTTATTCAAAATTTTAACTAAAAAATGTGTTCAGTAGATTTAGACAAAATTAATAATCATTTAGAAAATTTGACAGAGATTTTGGGTTCATGAAAATTTAGTACGACGTTAAAAATTATAACAACTACTTCATCACACACTTGTAATTTAGAAACCCATTCTACATTTGGAACAAAATAAAAATTATCAAATTGCATTGACTAGTTTCTCTACATTTAACACTATTCAAAACGTTATCAAAGATGTGAATGATCAATTTAGATATTCTACTGATAAAGGCAAAACATGGAAAATATTAACTTTTCTTCCTGGTTCTTACGAAGTTGAATCAATATCAAATGAAATTAAGAGACATTTAGGTATACCATTTAAAGATAAGAAACAATTACATTTTGCAGTTGAACCGGCAGTTAATAAATTTTCTCTTACTTTAGACGAAAATCATCAAGTTGATTTTAATCATGATAGTTCATTGTCAAAGCTATTAGGATTTGATAAACAAACCTATAGTCAAGGTTATCATTTAGGTGAGAAGATTCCAAAAATAACTGAAATAAATTCAATTGTTGTACATTGTGACATTATTGAAGGAGGATATATAAATTGTAAATTGTCAAATTTAATATTGAGTTTTCCAGCTTTTACTGTACCCATTGGTTATAGATTAAATGTAATTCCACAAACATTAATATATTTCCCTATTACAAGAAAAACTATTAACAACATCAACATGAGAATCAGTGATGAAAAAGGACAAGAAATAAATTTTGGAGGTGAAGAGATTATGATAGATCTTTTGGTTTGGGAGGTATAAACTCCTACGCGAAGCTAGAGAAGTTTAATTTTCTTCTTCTTCTTTAAAAATAAAAATAAAATAAAAATAAATTTTTTTATTAAAAAATGAGTGAAGTACCCCCATTAAATAAAAAAAAACTTAAATTTAATCATCATCCAAATTTATCTAATAAAGTTTTGTCAGTTATTTGTGGAAGATCAGGTTGTGGAAAAACGTATCTATTATTTAAAATTTTAACGACTCCAAATTTTTTGGATTATAACAATCTTATAATTTATACAACAACAGCCGAACAACCCGTCTATCAATTTTTAAATATGGATTTGAAAATAATCTTAAAAAAACAGCAATTGCTTCATTATTCAAAGAATATGAAAAATCTGAAGATGAAGAAGAAATAAGTTCGTGGTGTGAAGAAGCAGCAAAAAATAATCAGTTAGTAGAATCTAATAAAAATAAGCATATAAAAATACAATTAATAGATGATAGTGGTAATATGCAAGATCCTAGTAAACTAGATAAAACAATGAAACATTGTGTAATTTTTGATGATTGTGTTAATGATAGAAATCAGTCAGTTCAGAGAAATTATTTCACAAGAGGTAGACATAATAACTGTAGTGTTTTTTATTTAACACAATGTATTCACTAGACGGAAGTGTTATTAGAAAGAATGCAAATATATTTATACTATTTGAAATAAATGCAAGAAACTTAAGTGATTTGTTAAGAGATTTATGTGTAAGAAATAAAGATGAATTTAAACAATCGTGTAACAATGCTTGGTCAAAAGATTATGGCTTCATTACAATTAATATTGATAAAAAAATTCATGATAGAGTTATAGAAAATATTTTCGCGGAGTGATCGAATGATTTTTTCTTAGAAATTTTTTGTTAATAAAAATAAAAAAAATATGTTGAATGCTTATAAGATAGAGCATGTACCAGTTTTAAAAGATTATAGTCATCCTACAAATCCTGTAAATTCGAAGAAAGAAGTTAGATTTTATTATCATCATAAATACGTAGCGCTCGTTACAGATTATAAAACAAAACATGGTATTAAACCGTGTGTTAAAACAAAAGACTTTCCACGTTGTTTAAGAAGTTTCCGAGTATTTTTGGCGTATAATAATTTATGGTGGTTGGTTAAGAAAGAACATTTAACAACACATGAATTAGAAACATTACATCAATTACATATTCCAGTGTATATGTAAAAACGGAACCGAGGTTCTATGTAAAAATTCATTTTTTCTTTTAAAAAATATGAATCGTGAAATGTCTCTCGGACAAACGTCTAGGATTGATGAATTAATCAAGAAACAAACTGCTGAGTTTGATGCGCAAATTAAACATAGTAAACGTAGTAAACGTATTAAAAAACAGAAACGTACTAGGCGTAGTATTAGACGTAATACTAAAAAACAGAAACGTGGAACAAAAGAAATATTAGAAACTCCTATTACTGATATCTTTTTTGATGATAGAATTAAGGATGAACTTGGTGATGATTTATGTAATTTATTTAATCCAAATGAAATTAAATATGAAAATGTATCTTTTATTAATGTAGTAAATGATATGCGGAAACTTTTAGCAAATGGTAAAATTATTAATTTACTTGGAAAAGTTGTTAAAGATCAGGAAAATATAACTCAAAATTTTTACGTAACCTTCTATAATAAAAAATCATTTGAAACATGGTTTTCGAATCTGGATGAGAAATCCGATGCTAACGAATGGATTTTTACAGGTAATATTAAATATGAAGATTTTGGAATAAAGTTAGTACAAAGATCGCATAGAGGGGCAGGGATTAATTTGAAATATAGAATCAAAGAATATTTCGGTGAATATTGTTATATTCCTTCTGAAGATTTTTGTTTTATTAAATGTTATAATGTTTTACGAGGTTTTAATGAAGAACAAGGAGAAATGATGAAAGAAATGTTTAATAATTTTTTATATAAAGAGAAAGCCACATCTAGAACAGGAGTAATGTCAAACTGCAAATTTTCTCAATTCAATAAATATTTTGGAGAATGTGTTCAATATTATAGTCCTGCCAATCGTCATTTAAATCCTAGAGGAATTGAAACGTTTCATAATTATGTTTATTACAATTATTTTCACGCAGGTTCAACAATTGGTCACTATTGTTTAATTGATAAATTTCATAAATTAAAAGCTATTAGAGAAATTGAAAATAATTTCAAACCCATATATAAAACAGTTACTGATGAAAATCTAACAACGCGTCCATATAAAATCATAACAAAGAAAAAAATTGACTATAGTTAAACATATATTTGGGATCTCGAAACTTTTCCCGATCCTAACTGTTCAACAGCTCATCCTATTCCTTACGCTGTAGGAGCTATTAATTTTAATAAATTTATATGTTGTTTACCGAAACAAAGATTGAAAGAATTAGAAACACATTTGTTAAGTGATATGATTAAAATTAAACGATCAAAAGATGAAGATGAAATTAAAAAACTTAAAAAACAGATTAATGAGTATAATAATTTAACTGAATTAGAATTTAATAAACTTCAAAATTGTGTGAAAATATTTACGAGAACTGAGGATGATGAATGTCCGATCGGGGGAAACCCAGAGGACGTATGTCCGATCCATCAATTTTTTAAAACTCTTGGAAAATTTAATTATTCGAGAGTAACTTTAATAGCTCACAATTCATCAGGTTTTGATTCCCATTTTCCGATAAAAGCTAATTTTAAATTATCTAAACCGCCTCTTAAAACTTCAAGAGGAATATTGACTGCTTCATTACAAAATCCTTATACAACTGAATGTGTTAGTAGATACATTCAAAAATCTTTTAGATTTAAAAACAATATGAGAAAAGATTCACCGTCAGGTAAATTAGCACTTCAAACTATTATAATGAAATGTAGTTATCAACATATAAAAACAAGTCTTTCTAAATGGTGTGAGAATTTTAAAATTCCTACGAATGTGTGTAAATTAAATTATGAAATTGGAGACATAACACATGAAAATTATAAAGAAAAAGAAAATGAATGGAGACCATATTTAGTAAACGATATTCTTTCTTTAGCTTTTTGTATCTACAAATATAATAATGTTATGCGAGATTTAGCTGGTGAAGATATAACTATTAATTTGACATCCTCTGCTTTAACATTTAACGGTTGGATGAAAAGCGTACAAAATGACAATATAAATATTCATTCTCATATAGATTTATGGGCTAGAAATTATATTAGAAAATCTGTTAAAGGGGGAAGAGTTTCAGCAAATATAAGAAAATACATATCGCCATTTTGTAACATCTTGTTACCAATATTAAAACAGTATTTACCTGGTCGCTGCGCTGGGGGGACTTTGTCCCTTGGTCGCTACGCTGGGGGGACTTTGTCCCTTGGAAGTAATTTAATAGATTTAATGAAACAGTATCGAGATTTAGGAGATAAAACTAAAATTTGTAAGAAAATTTCAAATCAACTACTTGAACAAAAAAATGAATTTCTAATGGGTTTTGATGCAACATCTTTATATCCATCAGCTATGTATGATGAAAATTCAGAATACCCTAAAGCTGAATCCGCTAGAAAATTTCGTCAAGAAGAAGAGCGGGAAATAGTATATAAATTTAATACTCAAACATTTAGACCTAAAACTGGAATATTCTCTGTTGTGTTTCAATATCCGAATGATATGTTTTTCCAACCAGTTTCTATAAAAGATAAAGTTAAAAATCAAAATAATAATTCTCATGTAAAAGTAATCAGGTTTATAAATGGTATATGTTATGATGTATTAACTTCTGTAGACATACAAGAAATTGTTAGATGTGGGGGGAAAATCTTACATATTACTGATGGTATAATTTATGAAAAAAATTATCAAGTTTCACCATTTCGAAATTATATTGAAAAACTTTTTAATTTGAGAAAAAGATATAAAACAGAAGGAAATACTGTAGGTGATGAGTTAATTAAATTATTGATGAATTCGCTATATGGCAAAACTGTGCAAAAAGATATAACCACTAAATATCATTTATGGAATGAGAATACATTGAGAAAAAATTTCACTCAAGAAGTAAAAGATTATGAAAAATTAAATGATGAACAATATTTAGCGAAAGTAGAAATGGAAGATGATGAATTTCTCAAAACTAATATTGTAAAAGATGGGAAGACGTCATTCATGCCATCACACTTAGGTTCTTTTATTCTTTCTCACTCTAGAAGAATCATGAATAACTTTGTTTTAGAAATTAATGGTTTCAACGAAAAATACATTCATTATACAGATACTGATTCAATACACATTTCTAATGAGCTCTTCAATAAATTAGATGCTGCTGGATATGTTGGTGGGGAATTGTGTCAAGGAAAAAATGATTATGGAAATGGTGGAATTATTTTTGCAATGTTTATTGCTCCTAAAAAAAATATTGTATTACTGTAGATTAACAAGGGAGACTTAGAGAAAAGAAAACATTCAAAGGATATTCACAAGATAAAGTAAAAGTAGAAGATTTTCTAAAATTATATTCGGGGAAAACATTATCGACTACAGTTAATAAACCATGGAAAAGATCTTTAGAAACTGGAATTAGTATTCCTGATAAAAATAATAATACTGAAGAAAAAAAATTTTCTGGTCAAATAAATATTCTTAAACGTCAAGCACCTGATGAAAATGAAATTATGTTACCTTATAACGGAGAAGATATTCAAGCTAAAATATTTCAAACAATCATCTGTGAGAGTAATTTAAGTGATGATGATGACACGTGGGAATAATATTTTTTTTATTACATCTAAAAATTTTATAACATCTAAAAACTTATTACATCTAAAAATTTTATAACATCTAAAAATTTTATTACATATGAAAATATATTTATCGAATATTTTGGTATTTTCTATTAAGTTTTATCATATTAAGCTTCATTATATAATGTTTTATCAAAAGATAATTTAAATTTATTTTCACTAACTATTGATTCTTCATCATCATCATCAATTGATTCTTCAACATCATAAATTACACTTTTTGGTATAGGATGCCATTCCCTGATAGGATACCATTCTCTTATTGGAATATCTAACTCTAAATTACATCTTTTATCTGATAATAATATAATAGAGAAAAATATTGGTCTTTGATCTCTTTTGGAAAATTTAATAACACCACCATAATCTGAATCACTTTTAGTTTTTATTAAAGATGATAAAATTCTAAATTGATTAGATGTAAATCCTAATTTAAATTTTGTAGACCCGACACATAGTTGTCTAACAGTATCTTCAACTATACCATCATTATTATTTTCAATTGTAAGAAAATGAAATTTAGATAAATTTTTATAATTACTAATATTTTTATAATCTTTTCTACCATTTACACCATTTTCAGATGTTTCAGAATCATCATCTATATTATTATCATCATTATTATCATAAGATTCTTTAAGATCGGGCAAAGCCCTAGAACCTTCAGTTCGTTTATTATGATTATGATTATGGACATTGTTAATAGTATAAGGTGTTGTCCACATATAAATTTTTTCTTGTTGAGCTAAACCATTTATGTAAGATTTTAATAAATTAATATTTAAATTGGAATACAATCCTATATATGTATCATCATCATATCTTTGCGGCATTTCTAATGTTTCTTGTTTATAAATTGTATCTCTATAATATACTTGACATAATAATTCTTCATTATGTTTTTTACTCTCTATGTGAATGTTATATTGATTTTGATCGTCAACAAATAATCTAATTTTTTCTTTCGAAAAAGATTTTAATTTTTTAACTAATTCTTTAATATTGATATAATTAATAATTTTATTTTCTATCCATTCAGTATTACTAATTGGTAACACTGCTCTAATAAAACCATAAACGTTATTATGACCTATTATAACCATATTTTCTTTATTTAATTCAACATAAGCTACATCATTATATTTACTTACTATATCCATAAATTTAATAAATGGATCACCCGGAAATAAACAACAGTTAGTTTCTATAGAAGGTAAACCTTTTGTTTGTTCTCTAAATATTTCGGCTTGCAATTCAAATAAAATATTAACATCTATACATGGATTGTTATTATTATTATTATCAAAACATTTATTTTCAAATCCCGTTGATCTCGTCGAATAAGAAGAACAGGACGATGCGGACGAATATATATTTTTTAAATTTGCTTTTTCCATTTTTTTATTTTTATTAGAAAAAATTTTATTTTTTTATTGTTAAAAAATGATGTTACCAAATGTTGGTGGAGGTGCATATATCCCGAATAATCGTGAATTAGAAATAGAGATAGAAAATTATATCATGAAAACTGGAGACGTTTTATCTGGTCCATTGCATCTTTCTATTCTTCCGCAACAAAATACAGAGTTAACAAATAAACAATATGTTGATACACAAATCAATGACTTAAAAGAAAAATATATAAACGATGTTTTGGTTCCACTGATGAATGAATTGAAGTTGCTTAAACTTAATGACAAATTATTAAACGAAAAATTATTAAAACTTGATAAAAATGATAGAGAGCTAGAAGCAGATATAGCAAAACTTTTTAAAAAGATTTCTGAACAATCAAAAATTTTAATATTACTTTCTATAAAGTTAAAATCTGCAGTCATTAAAAATAAACATCAGATACAACTATTGAAAGAACAATTAGAAGATGAAATAGAAAAACTACCTGAAAGAATTAAAAAAAATTTAAAGCAGTTACAAACTACATTCCAAAAAAGTGTTGATGAATTAAGTTCTAAAATTACTCAACAAATGAAAAAGATGAATAGAATAATAAATGAAGTAAACTCACTTAATCAAAAAGTTGATAAAATGAAAACTCTTAAAATCAATTTAGAAAATGAATTAAAGAAAAATTTACAAGAAAACTCTAAAGAAAATAAAGAACAGTTAGATGCTGTTAAAAGACAATTAGATGTTCTTAAAATTAAGTTAAATGCACTTAAAACGGCATTGAAGATTAATCAGCAGAAAATGCAAGTTAATAGAAAAGAAATTAACGTACATCACACGCTGCTTGACGCAATAGATAAAGTGCAACAGTCAATTAATAAAGTTATCTCGAAGTTGTTGTCCATTCACAAACGTAAATCTTAAACGGACCAAAGGTCCTCAGGTTACTAGCCGATCGTAGATATTTTTCCCAAAAGTCAAATTTAATCTTAAAAAATGCCTATAATTTATAAACACAATCTTAAACATTTTGCTTCAAATCAAAGAATTTCTCATGAACCATCTATGAAATCTGTTTACCATTATGACAGTGTAGAAACAGTCGGAACACAAAAGTTCCTAGGCACCGCAGGTGCCGTCCAAAAAGAAGGGGATGGTATATTTTCTGGTATTGGAAGTATTGTTAACTTAATTAAAAATAATAAAGATTTGATTACATCTGCTGCAAAAGGAGCAGCTGCTATAGGTAGTACAGCTAGTGCAATATCAAATGCTGTCAAGTCTCAAAACGAATTAAAACAACTAGAAGCTATTCGTAAACTTAGGAATGATTCTGAAGAACTAAAAAATTTAAAAAAACTTTCAGAGGAAACAAAAAACAAAATTGCTAACATAGCTGTTGGGGAAACCTTGAGGAGCGGAGCACCGTCTGATAGTAAACATAAGAAGAAATCAGGCGTAGCGATAAAACGTTCAATTGAAGAAATAAGAGGCAATGGTATTAATAGCAACCTTCGGTCTAACCAGCAAAGCTGTAGCGGAGCTGGTCTAGCAAAATTCTAAAATTGTTTTAGCAAAATTTTTTTAGTAAAATTTTTTTAGTAAAATTATTTTAGCAAAATTTTTTTAGTAAAATTTTTTTGGTAAAATTCTAAAATTGTATTTTAGTAAAAATTTTTTCTGTCTGTGAGAAAAACAAAAAGTCAAATTATTTTTTATAAAAATGTCTTCGCTTATCGAAAATAAATTTAGATTAGACGATCCTCCGTTCGTCAGTTATAATCAAAAAAAGAATGACTATATAAGAATTGCTATGAATCCCGGATCTTCCAGTAGAGTAAATACTGGAGGTGATTTAATTTTTGAAGTTGATAATCAACA
Organism: Prostheceraeus crozeri; assembly: GCA_907163375.1. Classification (NCBI taxonomy): domain Eukaryota; kingdom Metazoa; phylum Platyhelminthes; order Polycladida; family Euryleptidae; genus Prostheceraeus; species Prostheceraeus crozeri. The sequence goes on along the minus strand of CAJQUW010000153.1, from coordinate 92,320 downwards.
AAGTTATTTATATCTACCTGATTCATTTTTACACTGTGAATATTCTTTATATAGTGATGCCAATTTTACAACACCATTACCAGATACCGATAATAGAGAATAATTTCTTTCCAAAATTATTTACACAAATGCGTTTAGATGTTGCAACTCAAAATATAGAAACAATAAGTGATTCTCCAGGTGTAATTGATACAATGCTTAGATTTGTAACAATTGGTGAAAATAATAAAAAGTATGAAATCGAAAGTTGGTTTCCTGATACAAATGATGGTATAATTGTTGATGATTTAACTCACGCTGGAACAGATGCAGCAGGAATTGCGAAAGATGTAGAAAATATTGCAAAACATTTAAATAAAACAAATGATGATGCATATAAAGAAAGACGTGAATTTAACAAGAAAAGTAAACAGACAGTAAATTGGTCATTGTCTCCATTATTCGGTTATTTAGATTACAATAAATATCATGTCATTTAAAATTTAAGTTAATAATTCATCGTACAGCAAATAATGAATTAATCTTTTTTGGTAAGACTGGAAAAAAAGCATATTTAAAAATTGATAGACTTGAATGGTGGATTAAGCATATTACTCCTAGTTTAGAGATTGAAACAGCTATTGCAAAAAGATTAAATACTAACAAACCAATTCCAGTAAATTTTCTAAAGCGTACTGCTAGTTCAGTAACTTTTTCCGAACAAAGATTTAACTGGCATTTTACTAGAACTGCGAATACTCCAAGATATTTATTACTAACTTTTCAAAGAAATAATTCTCCAAGTTTTGATAAGAACAATAATCTCTTCCATATTAATACAATTCGAAGTTTACAAGTTTCATTAAATCAAACCCGATATCCAATTGATCCATTAAGATTCGATGATACCAATAATCAATTTATGGAAGGATATGATTCTTATCGAAATCTTTGTATAGAATTTGGAGTTGAACCACAATTAACTCCTGGAGATTGGAGACATTTATATCCTGTTTTCTGTTTCGATTTAAGTGCACAATCTGAAGATATTATCAATACTGGTTGTGATGTAACAATTAATATTGAAAAGAAAGATTCCACAACTTCATTGATGGCTTATGGTTTATTGCTAGAAGATGTAAAATATTCTATTGAAATTTTTAATGGAAAGATGGCTAGGATCGGTTAATTAAATTCTTAGATTAAAATTTTTTTTTAGTAATTAGTAATAAAATTTTTTTCTAACTAGAATAGATTAAAAATTTTTGATAACTTAAAATATTTTCATAACTAGAATAGATCAAAATTTTTGATAACTTAAAATTTTTTTATTAAAAATGTCGCAAGCGAAAAGTAATAATAATAAAACTGTTGAATGAAAATTACGTAATATTGTTGACAAAAATACCCCTAAAACTATTACGATTAACAAAAAAAAGTATTACATAAGTAAACCAATGATAGAGAATATTCAATTACAAGAAGAAAAGAATGGTGGAATTCTCCCATTAATTCCCCTAATAATAGGTGGCATAGCAGCAGCAGGAAGTGTTGCAGGTGGGACAGCTGGTATTGTCCAAGCAGTAAATAAAAATAAATCAGAGAAGGCAGCATTAGAAGAACAAAAACGTCATAATAGGGAGTTAGAGAAAGTTGATAGAGGACAAGGAATAGTAGATAATTTTATTAGTAAATTAAATTTAGTTGATGAAGGAAAACGAGTTCTTAAAAATATTCTCCACAATGTTGATGATTTAATTGAAATTAAAGAAACTAAATATGGTTCTGGAATATATCTAAGTCCTAGTATGATTCGGTAATAACCTCAGGACCTTTGGTCCGATCGGCTAAAGCCTCTGAACAAAGTTCTATTAGGTAAAACATTTATTTTATCTTTTAAAATGAATTCTACAAATTCTGAAAATTTAATTAAATTAAAAATTTCTAATTTAGATTTATTGAATTATCTATTAAACAAAAATAAAAACTCAAATTGTCAGCATATTGGAGGTGACATACAAAAAACATTAGAAAACTTTCCTGGCTTTATTTGGAGTAAATATTCGAAAGAAAAACATCTTCCTGGTCATTCATATACCGGTCCAGGAACTCGATTAGATATAAGACTAGATGAGAATAATAATCCGAAACCAGGTGAAGAACCGATAAATAGAGTAGATGCCGCAGCTTACAGGCATGATTTAGCTTATCGAAATCATGATCTAAGTTCTCGACATGGAGCTGATAAGAAGATGATTCAAGAATTAGATAGTATTCAAAATCCTACATTTAGAGAAAAAAATGAAAGAATGTTTGTTAAGAAAGCTTTACAAGCTAAAATATTATTCGGGCAGGGTTTAAATGAAACGACAGCAAAGCTGTCTGAGAGCAACGCTCGAACCTACGCATCTGAAATGTCGAATGACCTAGGACGCCATCCGTCTGAAATTCATAAAGAATATAGCAAGCCTAAATATTTATTGAAAGTAAAAGTATTCAATAAAGATGATATTTGGAGTGCTGATCTTATTCATATGCCGAATGAAAAGGACTACAAATACGCATTGACCGTTATAGATTTATATACACGATACGCTTGGGTAAAGCCTTTAAAAAATAAAAGTGGTCTATCAGTTAAATATGCGTTTGAAGAAATCTTTAAAGAAAGTAAGAGAAAGCCAAAAAAATTGTTTGTTGAAAGAGGGTCGGAATTTTCTAACCGAAACGTTCAGCCACTATTTTAAACTGTTTATTCAACTGAAAACGCTGGAAAAGCTGTAGTGATAGAAAGATTCAATCGGACGTTAAAAAATAAATTATTCAAGAAATTTACTGAGCAAAGAAATCAGAAATGGTTGAAGATATTATCAGGAATTGTAGAAGAGTACAATAATAAAGTTCATTCTGGTATTGAAGAAACTCCAAAGAATGCTTCTGACGACCCTGATTTGATAAGAAAAAAAATATTCGAGAATAATAATTTGAATGAGAGTAATCCGAATTTGCAGAAACTTAAGCCGAAATTTAAAATTGGAGATAGAGTTAGAATATTTAAATATAAGAATAAATTTGAAAAAGGCTTTGTTGGCTATTGGACTAAAGAAATATTTGAAGTTTGCAAAATAAATCAAACTTATCCGATTACTTACGAAATCAAAGATTTAGATGATGAAAATATCAGAGGCCGATTTTATCAAAATGAATTACAACGAACTGATTTTTAATTATCATTATTATTATTATTCAATTCAAACATAATATCTAGAAATGGTACTCCTTCCTGTAATTTCAATAAAACATAAAGACATAATTGACCACAATAAGTAGTTCCCGGTTTTTGAATTTGAAACGTATTATAAATACCATTGCCAAGTATTTCTCTTACTTCATTCGTAGGTGGAAGTCCGTATGAGTCAAAATAATAGTTAGAACAGTTTATATTTTTTTGTCCTGCTGACCAATGTACACCTTTTTCATCTGACATATGAAGATTTGTTATGAAATTTATAGTTATTGTTGGCTTAGTTTTTAGGAATTGTAATTCGTCTCTCATTAGAACATGAAAATTCTTTATTCCTAATCGATTAGCGATTTTCTTTAGGTCGAAATTAGTCGTGGTTTGCGTTCCATATAATTTAAAAAACTCCTTTATGTTGCTCATTTTATAATAAAAAATTTTCTTAAGGGACCCCTAGAAGACAGAAGGGAGGGGGTATTGATTTAAAATTGTTTCATAATGATGTCTTTCCTTACTACTTATTCGATTTTGAAATGATTATATTATAATTATTCTAATCTATATTGTTTTATATATTTCCATTTTCTTCATGAACTTCATTTGTTAATATGTTTTATCGTTAAAATGATTGTTTAAAATTGCCATAACAACTAACCCGCATATCGGCGTTTATGCGTTCTGAGTTCACAAGAAGAATTTTATTGTCATTTGCTTTTATTGTCAATGCATTCTTATGTGCTTAATCTATTCATGTCTTCACAATGGGAAATACTTTTAATCAATACAGAGAAGAGAAGAAACGCTAAATGAATTTTGAAAACAGACTTTACAAATGGATTTTGAAAACAGATTCTGAAAATAATTTACGTAGGGGTAAATTGAAATGCCAAAACTTTTACGCACGCGTAAGTTGACATGCCAAAAGTTTACCGATGAGTAAATTGAAATGACAAGAGTTTCCACGATAATTTTAGGGGAAAGCTGCTAGATGTTTCCGTTGCTAAAACAATAAATCTCTCTCTCTCTCTCTTCAATTATCAGCCAGTGTACGGGTTCATTGAATAATTTTGAGTTTATGAGTTACAATGATCTTCTAGTTCACACAATTAGTACTTTAAATAATGTTGAGAATACAATAACGAAGAATGACTAAGTAATAATTGCGTCTTCTTAATTTATCATAATGCTCTAATCTTAATAATAATTGAGAACCATTTCACTTGTTTTTAATTGAGATAACGAAGGATATAGTCTTGTGGTTTCATCCACTTTTGTTTCTTCCATTTTTAAAGAAATATTATTAGTCACATGATATATTTTAAAAACCTGAAAGATGGATAAAATTCATGAATTTGAAATTCTCAACTTTTACGATTTTCGGTGTCCTGGAACGGTCATGATTTAAGCGAGAAAATTGTAATTCTCAAATTTTGAGATTCTTAACTTTTATGATTTTCGGTGTCCTGGAACGGTCATGATTTTAAGGGTGAAAATTGTAATTCTCAAATTTGAGATTACGTGATATTTTGAGACCGGCTAAATTTTTGAAATTTTGATTTTTTTGAAAATTTGTCACTACCTAAATTTTCGTCCCTTCGGCCTTCGGCCACGTGAAATTTGAAGTCTACCTAAATTTTTGAAATTTTGATTTTTTGAAAATTTGAAAAAAACCCGCAAAAGTGTGACATCCGGCGCAAGCGAAGCGAAGCGAAGCGAAGCAAAGCGAAGCGAAGCGTCGCGCCGGATGTCACACTATATACTACTTCCAAGTTTACAATTATCCAAGAATATCCAGTTATTAATTAATAGGGATGAAATCAGCAAGTACTGATATTACTGATATACTGATAAGAAATGTATTATTATGAATGCTATTAAACAGTGGCGTCTTCTCCCTACCTGCGAGGCCTTCGCCGCATCCTCAAAAGTAATTTTCCAACAATCACAAAAATGAAAAGTGTCATCATTCATTTAAATTCGATAGCTTCTCGTGACAGCTATGCACACCTTTCCGTCTCAAAGTCAGACGCTCAACCTCATTGAACAGTTTTGCAGCACGTGCTCGAATCACAGCTGTTTTCTGCGAACAATTAGACACACAAGCTAGTCGTGTGTTCAGACGGAGCACTGATGTTCGGTCAGCGAAAGAGAGTTGCGTGCGTGTGAGGCAGTAAGCGCACGCGCCCGCGACAATATTGGCTTTCCCGATAGACATGATGATTTGCCTTCTCCAATTTTTGCAATGAAATTCTACGCGATTCTTGATTGAGGCGTGGTATCTAAATATAGTAGGGAAAGCGCAACCCAATTGTTCTTGGATTCGCTTTATGTCAGAGAGGCCACTACGTCGACAGTAGCAGATGGCTGACGTTCAGACAAGACTGCGATCAGATGATGAGCGTTCTCCAATGAATGCAGAGTAATGCATCTGACTCGAACACCCAGATTCGGTAGAATTCCATGATTTGTTTTTACGTGATTGATGTGACGCTATGTTTAGTAGTGCAGATGAGATCATAACCACGCCTTTCGTCCGAAGGGATTATCCTGAAAAGATGGCAGTCGTCAAGCAAGGTAGGCCAACACCTGATATATAAATTGAAAGTACTCACAGAGAAAGAAATAAGAAAAACACAAGACATTTTAATGCATCAAAATTTAAAACATGTGAGCGGCTGACCGGTCATGAGAAACGCAAGAAACTGTTGACCTTGCCTCCTTTTTTCTCGAGAAAATGTGTTTTTGACAGAGAGGGAATATAGTAATCAGTTCCTTGAGTAAGGCGGTTAAGAGACATGAGCAATCACTTCTCATGTGCACATTCACTTGGCCTTAAAAAATGTTCGGGAAATTGTTATCAAAAATTCAACTTTTATGAAAATTAATGTTGTGACATAAAAAATGTCTGGCATAGAACTAGTGTTCTAATGCCGAGTGAAAGCCTATGGTCTGGGCGCACGCGACGCCACTGCTATTAAAAATGACGTACTTCAGTACATACACGAACCTGCTTATTGAAGATATTTTGAATATTTGACGCTCTCTGTCAGTTTTCGCAGAATGTCAAATCTACTAATTAGCTAATCTATTAACAGAACAAATGGCGAAAATGCTGATAATAATTTCGTCTTAAGCGGAAGGATTGGCGAAAACCGCTGCTTAACACTAGAAATTCGGTGGAAAATGTATTACTAAAACTACGGACTGAGGTCAAAATGACCTCACATACAGAATATTATCATCTAATTGTCGGAATTGCTTTCCATAAGCTAATATACATGTATTCAAAACTTTCTAGTACTTGATTGAGGATGTAGACTATATTTATAACATGTAAAAAATTTAAGAGTATGAAATAGGAGCACGAACAGTGACAAAGCATGAACGAAAAAACATCATTATTTCCTACAGTGTAGACAAACTATGGTTTTTTCAGCGTGTTTACCACAGATGTGAGAAGCACAGGAAACACACATATTTTGAGTTTTGTTTCGGCATCCACGCTCAGCACAAAATCGACGTGACTGTGAAGGAGTAGACGGAAGGCTTGTTGTTTGAGTGTTGAAGCCTGTCAGTTCCTTACCGAGATCAAGGATAAAATGTCGTCGGCTGATGAATGAGTTGTTTGCATATCTGAACAAAATCCAAGCATTGATAGCGGCCATGTCCAGTATGTTGAAAAATACAGCGACTGGCCAGCGTCTCGAAGCAGATTTGGTGGAATACAACCGAGCCATCTGATTTATGCAATCAACGCCGACCTTTGTTGCGTTATAATGCAAGATTGTTTCTGGTTTTCGCTTCTCACTGTCTGCGATGTTGACATTATCGTGTAAAGTGCTCAACAAAGCGACAACTTTGGTATTTTTGGCTTTGTAAACTGTCAACGTACACCCAGATTCCGAGCTAAGAATTTTAGAGTCATATACATGATTCTTTGTCATGATTTTTTGGACGTCAGGTAACTCATGTCTGCTTTTCTTTACTGTTCCAATCAAGCTGGTGTTTTTAGACTTCAAATCGTTGCATAATTTTAGAGATGTAAAATAATTGTCGGTTGTGACACCATATTCAAGGCCATAATAAGGCTTCATCAGCTCAAGAACAACGAAGTCGCCGAAAGGCTTCTTTTGAGAATTTGGATCATATTTTCCTAGATAAGGAAACCCATTGCACAAATATTTGGTCTCGACATCAACAAGCAGAAAGAAATTGATGACGTATTTATCAGGCTTGTTCAGTAAAAACTGTGTAAACGGACATCTTGATTTACAAGGCAGTAATTGTTCATCTACTGTTAAGTTTTCAAATGGCACAATACATTGTTGACAGTTATGAATAAAGGGTTTCCATACATCTGAAGCTAGTGCAAATTTATCAGCAGAAAGTCGAGCTTTGCGACAGGATTTTACATCAAAGCGAAGGAACTTCATAATTGCAGAAAAGCGGTCTCTGGACATGGCAGCTTTGAAAATCGGCAACCCAAATTCGTTGCTCCAGAAGCTATATAGAGGTATATTTTTCCCACCAAAAACGCCTCGTAAATAGAATAATCCAATAAATTTTTCTAATTCATCAAGTGTCAATGTCCAATCACTGTTTAGCATCCATCTCAGTGCAGCTTCTTATGTATCTGAGCATCTTCTCATCCATCAATAATGAAAAAGCACTTTGTTTGGAATCATTTACGGCAGCTCGAGTCTTTGTGGTAATTCCCGCATTCGCACGAAAGATATTATGTGATGGCAAGCGTCCAACACCCACCGACTTGTGCTCTTGGCACACTTTACCACTACGACTGGTGAAAGTCGGTACGTCATCATGCGTCAAGTTATCGTCACGCTGGGTAACCATAGGTGTAGCTAGTTCATCACCACCACTGCCGATTTCTGGATGCACATGAACATTCAACCGCTTTCGTAGTGGCTCGATATTTTCGACAGATCCTGTGTCAGTGCAAGATGATGTTGAGTCACATTCATCATTGTTTGCTTGTGTTATCTCGTCTTCACTGTTGGATTCACAACTAGAACCACTATCGCTCAATTGTGCGAGGAGTGCTGCTTTTTCTGCGGAATGTCGCCGACGTTTCATAGCGTATGAACTCACTCTTCAGGCTTTTGATACTTAGTGTTGAATATCAGTGATTTTATGAGAAGCAATACAATTACAAATAAGAAATCAATGGTATTGTCATGGAGAGTGCAACATAGATCTACAATATGAAGTGTCTTGAACAACAGTATGTCATTCAAAGTGAAATTCATGTTGCCATAAATCATAGAAGTCTGTGTAGATCGTGAACTATCAATTTATATACATCCGGCTGTCATAGATTTCTAATTTGAAAGGCAATTCAGTTTTGCGAGAATTTTCTCACACAGGAGAGGTCAAAATGACATCACTCCGTAGTTGTAGGGTAACAGGTGGATTTAAGTGTGAAGGGAATCACCAATTTGAATGAAATTTCATCTACGATAGAACAGACAAAATATATTAAAAGTCGGTAAATATCAATTCCTAGAGAAGCTTAGTTCGCCAAGTATGAAATTTCAAAATGTGACTGAGGTGGTTTTGACCTCATCCGTAGTTCTAGTGTTAAAAGCAACAAAGTTTTTTATGGCGTCCGTTCACAGCATCTTCTCTGATGATTTTAAAAACAGAGAAAAGAGATGGCATTATCTATGTCGCGTAATTTTTCTAATCAATTTGATATAAATGGAGAGGGAGTTCAATATATCCAAAAGATTGTTGATATTTTGATAGCTATTGGTCTCTTAAGTCGTATGTCGACCAGCACATTGCTCTATGGTCAATAAATCTGAGAGTTTTGCTATTCTGCGTTTATACTTTTCGAGAGAGATCACAAACTAAGCCGCCTGTTCATTTATTGCAGCACATATTAATTCAAGCTTTCCCTAATTTTCAATTTCTCATGCTGTAGTGGATGGACTTTATGATTGGCATGCATCTCGTAAATTCTGACTATTTTCAATGCTCTGTCAAACCGAATTGGGACAGTTCTTATAGACTTCACATGAATAGCAATGCTTCACTGTTGACTTTTACCAATACTAGGAAGAGTAAGTTTAGTTAATTCAGATGTCACTGTTAAAATACAATTCAACATTCTCCAATAGCAAAAAATGATGCAAAGCGGCAGTAGTAAATGTCTTGTCAGCGTTATGTATGCCTATTATACTGTTTTCACCCACGATAGTTCATCAGATCATGTGAAGTAGGATTTCCAACGTAAAGAGGATAATTAGGAAACAATTTTCTACCACTGAACATGCTGTGGAGCTGTTTATTTCCAAATCACTGGATTGAATTTTTATAATCCCGAAATTCTGGGATTTAAAAAAGCAACTGGGATTTCAACTCCGTAGTTCGATGTCAGGCGGAGAAGAAGCAGATCGGAATATGTTTCTTGGGTATTAAAGCTTTATTTATATCCAGTCTTACAATGCCCATTCCATTGATTTAGATATCTATTTATCCCAGTAGGATAGAGAATTACAGTCAAATCTCGCTTAGCGACCGTCGCGCTTTAACGACCGGTTTTTTGCGAAACGAACTGGTCATTTTCTCTCGATAGAGTGACCACGCGACACTCCAGAATATTGACAAGATGTGTATTCTTGTGTACCCAATTTGTGATTATTTCATGATGTTATTTTGATAGTGATGGATAGACGGTAAAATGACCAAAAGCTGTGTTGCTATCATCTTTGGGAAGGAATTCAATCCTTACATTGTTGACAATTGGAGTGTAAAGCAGTAAGCTCACTTCTTTTAGCTCAATTTATAGCGTAAGTCAACATCATTATGTGGAAAAGAAACCCAATCACTGGCCACAACACCTTATCTTCTTATCTTAAGAGAGTGATATAACTATCATTTACAAATATGTTGACTCCTTTACAAATTCTTTTGTCGGCTATTCATTAAAGCCGACAAGATTCTATTCGAAAGTTCGTTTATTCTATTTGTTAGGATAAGGTGCCCGATTAGTGGGAAGATTCATGTGCTCATTCATAATTTGCTGCTAACCAGATGTAAAATCTTATCAAAGAAAGTTTCCTGTCATTGTCTGCAACTTTCCAGGGATCCAGACTTCTGCCTCACTTGTGCAGTATTCGTTTGTGACTTTCTTCTGACATATGTATTGGTGTTTCAAGCCGCTTAATAAATTGTTGCTAATTTATAGAATAGAGCATTTTTACATGCTTATGACAGTGTGATATGGGGGTGGCAACATGAGGCAACCCAAAACCATTTATTTAATTTAACTGAAATTAATTATTTAATTCAAATAGCGTCAACGATAACCTCTTGATATAACGACCGTCGCGCTAAGCGACCGTTTCTGACGGAACCGAGCGCGGTCGCTATATCGAGGTTTGACTGTACTTGCATACAGTGAAAGGATGCTCCTTTTCTGCTTTTCATGAGATTTTAACACTAAATCGATAGTAAAGATCTCTTCTGAAAGGAGTAAGTGGCACAAGTGACATTTTGACTAAAATTAGCAAGTGAAATGTGAATCTTCAATTTCTAACTTAAGATTCTTTATTTTTTAGTTAAGAAATTAATCGTTAGAACAAAGAACGGATTTCTCTATCTTTTCAATGTTTATGGGTACTTGAATTTATCCTGAATAGATCAAACGCAGATTTACGTCGTGACTGCACTGAATCCAACATTAAGACTCCAATGATGTCTAAAATATGTTGATTTAAGGCCTTTTGTCAATAAAGATCACACTTATTTCAAGCTAATTTAGCGGCTCTAGACGATGTAAACAAAAATAAAGAAGCTTATATTGTCCTAGATCTCTTCCAATTCCAGCACATGCTAGCAGTGTACAGCATAAATGTGAGACAAAGGATCACTGAATGTCTACATAACAAACGTCCTCAGCATGTAGCCTTCATCATATTCGACATCCTCCAATCTTTATGGACCTGTTGACGAATACTTCCAATGTTGGAACGAATGATGTATGAAACAAGTCGTAATTATATTTGCTAGAGATCTCCGTGGGCTCTGTGGGCTCCGTGGGTCTCCGTGGCACAGTGGTGAAGTGCTTGGCCTAGCGATCTTTTGGTCCAGAGGTCGAGCCCCGAAGGTGTCATTGGAAGTCGGCAGGAAGGGCATCGGTACCAAACGTACTACAACGCTCCATAAGTATGACTGTGTCAGCACCGTCTGAGCCCCAAGTATGGGGAGTAGTGACGCAAAAGCTTCATTTTTTCAAAAAGAGATCTGAGAAAATGCATTTCTTGCAAATTGACAAGCGATAAATTTGGATTTCTTTGATGATGTTCAATGTTTCTGATCTACAGTTGACGGAGGCTATCTGCTCATAGCCGAAATTTAAATAATAAAGTGATAAACCTCATCTGTGCATCACAGGACCTTTCTAACTTCATCACGCATTTTTGATCATGAAATCAAGTGAAAAGCATGAAAGATATTTGAATGACCATGATGTTGCTGGCATTGAAAATGATTCAAAATCGGAGCGAAGTTGGGAGGAGTCAATGGTTTCGATGTTCTCGCAAGGCGTAATACGTTTGGAAAATTAGTGCTACTACATGCACTGATAAATACTCGTTTTTGAAAGGTACTGTGTAAACTCACTCAATTTATTTGTTTCTTCACAATCACACATCGCACAAAAACCATAATTTCAAACTTATTGAATGGAAATCTCTGGAAACAAAGAGTTTTGGTGACTTCGTATACGACGTATAATGCAAATCCTAAATGCTAAGCTACTTACTAATCATTAGGAGGGCAAATTGTTGCGGCACGATAACTAAAAAGCAGAAATCGCGGGGTATTCAAATCCATATTTAGCGATATTCATCTACTAATTATTACAAAACTTACAGAAACGATGTCTGTTAACTTTGTGTGTATTTCACCATGCAAATTATCAATACCTTATTACAGTGGCAGGAGCAGTTAATCGATTCCGCACGATTAATCGTACGACGGAATCAATCGTGCGATTTTTTTGCAATGTGACTTCTCAACGAAATTTGCTTGATGAGATAAAAACAATATTTCTATTCACTCTTTTTCTTTGAACTTATTGCAATGCACGGGTGCTGGTTCATGTACAGCTAGACATCGTTGCCGTGTGAAATCTCTGTGGGAGCTCCCCATACACAGCATTGAACCATTGCATCAAACACGTTCGCATAAGCGCAGGAGTCCATGGTATAGATCAGGTACACCATATACGAATCAATCATATAAAAGTTCCCAATGATATTATATCTCTCCATTGAAATCATATAAATACATGTACATTGCTAACAGTGCGTATTAATGCCTGATTTACTTTTAACATGGACACTATGAGCATGACCCGCGGTTGCACTTACAGCTTTGCTAATTATGAAGATTGTAGAGTGCCAGCTCTCCTGGGCATAGAATAGAAAGATATCCTCAGACATGAACTACAGATTGTTTCATAAAAAATGGATCACCCTTAAACATCGCCTTAACTTCAACTTTGTCTAACTCCGCCAAACTTGAACGAATTTCTCTGAAATTTGGAAGATATGTCAGTTGTGCTTACTAATATCATTGTTGGAAATTTCAAGCATGAATATTGAGTTGTTTTCCTGTTATAGATAAAAAAGTAGCAGATAATTTGATCTTCATTTAGCAATGTTACACAAAATCATACCTCACTCTTATAAAATTACATTTGTTTCCTTTGTTATGTAATATGTTGTTCTACAAGCCAAAAGCTATCAAGCAAAACAAAAATAAAGAAAATCGGTCAATCAGAGCCAGTATAGCACCATTATTCATCAACAATAATGTAACTGCTACATGTGATTAAATGGACTTCATGTTCCATAGTTTCTTGACTTCGTTGCGGTGGTTTTGGCAGCACTCCTGATTGCTTTCAGCTAGAAATCTATCTCTCACCGGTTGAAAACAATACAAAGCACAAATGAACAATAACGAGATCGCATTCACAAAAGGCAAAGTGTCAGCTGGCATTTGGACCAATGGCCGCCCTGAACTTCACATACAGCAAGGAACCATGAATTCTGAACGCTATGTGAATGTTTTACGAATGAACATTGGCCAAATGACAGATCAACTTGGTGATCCATCGACTTGGTTATTTATGGATGATAATGCTACTTGTCACAGGAGTAGTAGAGTTAACTTATGCAAGTCTCAATTAGGGCTTAGGACATTATCTTGGCCAGCTCGTTCTCCTGATCTGAATCCCATACAAAATGTATGGAGTATTCTAAAACGTAACGTTCGTCGTTCACTGCTACCTACAGATGGCGTATCACAACTTACGTCACTGTTAAAAAGAGAGTGGAGAAAGTTAGATCAGTCAAAAATCAACGATATCATCGAATCAATGCCTAGACGAATTGGTAATGTCATTGACAATAAGGGTAGGGCCACAAAATATTAGCTTCTTTAGAACCGTTACTGTATCATAGCTTATCATATTATATAAGGACATTTAAATATATTAGGGACATGAAATAACATGAAAAATGCTTTCTGTATCATACTTATGTTTTATTTAGTCAAATTTTAGGATGATCCACTTTTTATGAAACGGACTGTATTTAAGTACAAATATTCCTTGGCAGCAGTACAGTAGCTTTCTCCCTTTAAGGAGTCGTCAGCACGGTTCAGAATTGCCCAAATCAGCTAAACCCATTAACGCATGATGTGGGGGCACAACATACATTTGGAATGTCGAACTTAAAGTGATCCAGTACGTTATGATTCAATCACAGCAAGATACTTGTGAAATCATTTGAAAGCTCTTGACATAAGCTGTAGTTTGAGTACCATTTTCTATGCTCTAACATTAAAACAATGTGAATGGCGCCAAATTCAAAATCAGCCGATTTGGAAATTTTGCGCTTAAGTAGAAAATGAAGAGGAAATCGAAAACTGCGGCATTAGAAAAGTGAGTTGAAAGTTCTTTTTCTGGATTAACAATGAAGCTATTAGACATCACCATGATACCTAAATTGGTATATGACATACTGAGGTTCTAACATAATCAGCAAGAAAAGTAATTTATCTATTTTTTCCACTATCATGCGTTAATGGGTTAAAATATCTGTAGTGGCCTAGCAAGCAGAGGGACTGCACAACAGGCTGGTCTGTGCTTATATATCCTGGCTGTGCAGGGCGACTGATAATCATAAAGATTATAGAGTGCCAATTCTAGATATTTTAATCTGGTCTGCGTCATTCCAAACTGACGAACCCTTGTAAGGCGAAACGCAGTGTCTAAGGCTGTCACAGAATTCTTGTGCGTAAAACTGTTCAATTTGAGGACGTCTCTCTGTTACATAGACCAATGTTTTGCAAACGTTATAAGTAGAGCCCGGAACTTCAGGCAAAATGCCATAAATGCCTATTTTTGCCTATTTTCCTTAGTTTCGGATGAAAATGCCTAAAATTTAAAGTGTTGTTTAAGTTGTATTTTCCTGGTAAAATGAGTGTTAACTTGACATGTTTAGAATTGGAAGAGACGCAAGTGCCTTTTTCATGTACTTTAGCTGCCTTTTTGCCTGCCTTTTTTATTATTTTTAAGTGCCTGAAGTTCCGGGCTCTAGTTATAAGTCTTATAGTTTGATTTAGTTGATGCATAGTTACGCATATTTCATGACTTATTGAAGAAACGGCAAATACCTGCACTCCTGCAGCCATGTTCGATAAAATGTGATTTATAAAGACCAAAGTAACCAAACCTGGGAATTAAAGATATTTATAATGTACTTTCTAGTGCATGAACATGATGTGCAGGGTGACTCAAAAGTCCTAATCAGGTTTCAAATCAAGATCTCACATTAAGTTAGCACTAAAAATTAATTGTTCGCGCATACCGTAGAGAAAGAAACAGAACGAGCCTGTATTTCTAAAAAATCAGCCACCGTCCAGCCAGACTCATATTATGGAGACAACCAATTTATTAGATGTCAGGAAAATTTTCCGCTGAAAAATTTTCTCTCTTTGACTTAAACAAAAAATGCTGCTTCAGAGACAGAAATAGTCAAGAGGCGTCAGATCTCGGTTGTTAGCCGGCAAAAGGATATGACCGTATCGTACAATCCATCGATTAAGGAATTGGATGTTGTGGAATTCCCTCACACTCAATGTCGACCGCCAACGAGGCGGTGAGCCATCTTGTTGGAAAACGTCGTGATCTCTTCAGCTCCAGAATGAAATAATGCTTCAACAATTTAAAAGAAAAGTCCTTGATCTCTTGATTGTTGACTCAAAGAAGTGAGGTCCAGTGATCCGGTCTCAAAACGCAGCCGCCTACACCTCAAGTCCTTTTGAATTGAGAGGTAAGACATCGAGAAGTATAGTTGCGAAGTCAGATTTAAGCATGATCAACGCAGCGTTGATTTGATCCTCTTCCGATATCATCTCTGACTTCAATGAGCAACAAGTGAAGATCAACTGCTACACGATTACTTAATTTCTTTTCTTTTCTCAAATGTCTAGCTACGAACATGCTTCAATCTAGCGACATGGGCACTTCATGCAAACTTATATGATAATAGAAGTTCGATCACCATCACAGTCATGACTCATGACTGAGATATTGACATGTCATTTATAACCGCAAATTCAAGCACCAGTTACACATTCACGGAAATGTGAAGCTTACCTTTCTTCCTCATTATATTCCTTCGTTATTTCTTATTTTCCACCTGCCGCTATATTACTTGAATAGTTTATTCCTTTTGTTCACATTTTGTAGGTCACTCGGGCAGTCAACAAGATTGCATGACAAAGGATGACTAAATAAGTCAATGAGAAAATATTCTTAAACGAAAAAAGTTGACCTCTAATATGAGCCCGCCACTGCAATACCATAGATACCTTTGTAATTTTCTCAATACATAAGGCGTAACCGAATAAGTGATTATGCAAAATGTCACCTTTGAGACAATTGATATTCGTCCCTGCCGGAAGTGTTTTCTGGTTACACCCCAGTTCCGAACAATTCATTGCTTCCGATTCTTTTAATTCTACACAAAGAATGCAACCACAGAATTAAATATTTTGTTTATCTGCTTCGGTTTGCTAGAAGTGTGATTAATACGAAATGGATGACACATTGAGGAACCTATTAGGTGGGCAAAAAGGAATTCCTAATACCTTACAGAGATAGGAAAAAAAGTCGTGCGTCGCTTGCGGATTAATGTGAGTTCCAGCGAAGTGCTTCGATTGCCAAAATTCCTTCAGATTCGAAGAATTCAGATCATTGCCCACAAGTTTTCTCCATAATGTTGACCCTTCCGATCATTATTAAAGAAAGTAGCAGGCGCACGAAAATTAGTTCACTTGATGATCCTCTCCTCGGCATTGCTCACTGTATAGTGCATACATTGAATCGAAGCCAGGCATCGATGTGTGTTTTGGTGTGTGCGAAGTGATAGCACAGCACGCACGCATCTCTCACTGGCTCTACTGTCCTCTGCTGACAGCTTATTGTTTGCCATTTCCAATAGCAAGCGATACATGAATTATCCATTCGAGAAGGAGCAAGTTGTGTGATGTGATGTGCCATTTCGATATTAAGGTTACATACAATTCTTCCTTTCTAGGAAACCGAACCGCGCGCAAATGAATCTAATTCTGTGAATGCAACATTCCCTCAGTCAAGATCTTCACCAGCCGCTCTTTTTCGTACATAGAAAAGTATAGTTGGATGCGGCCGCGGTCTCAGCTCATGAACAACTTCTCGGGCCAGAAGAGACTCAAAATTGCCAATGTACGGGTAAACAATGTTGCATTATGAACTGCGTTAGGAGGGATGAAGCTTCATTGTAGCCGTTATGGCTGCATGATGTTTCTGTCCGACAAAACATGCTACAAAACAGAGACAAAATGCAAAGTATTGAAGAACTGAAGAAGTACGACATGGTTGGGACTGTTCCGATGGGAAATCACATGAGTTCTAAGTTATCTATCATTGCATCAAAGTCTTGCCGCATTTACATTGTTTGTGGCTACAAACATTTGCTTCCAACCATTGATTGTCACTCTTTCTCCCACAACAATGCCCCATGACTTCCCGTTCTGCATAGTAATCTGATAACACAGCAATCATGTTATCTATGGTGAAGAGCAGATATCTGAAGCCGTGAACACGGCAGTCTGTCGGTCTAGCTGCAACAATAGATAGCTTTGGGCTCGTGTGCTGACGCGTGCTCCTACTGTAACTACCGTGCGGCTGTCGTTCTTCATCGCACTGCACGGAGGGGCAATGCAGAGCGAGAGGCCACAAATTCACTATTTCTACTCCTTCGTGTAACAGCTCTCCATTTCAAGTGTTATTTGACACTCCAATATTGATAGTGAAGAGATGCGAGTTTTCGTCTGTCAAGACTGAAAATCAGACTGTTCACTTCTGAAATATCGAACATTTCTTCTTTGTTGCTATTGTTTTCAGATGGATTGCTGTCTGTAATCATGTAATGCATTTTTCGTGCTTTATAGAGGATGTGAATGTTCCTTTTCATTACAGACGGACCAAATCAGACAAGATTGAACATTGAAGATCAGCAGGAACTTCGGGTCAACAGCACCATCTCCTGCAGCAGCCGCGGGAATCCACTGCCTGATATCACACTAATTGTCAAGAATCAGGGAGAGTATACGAGACGTGGCAAAGGAGAGATATCTTCTGAAATACCTTTGGAAGCAACTCCAGGAAGCTATGATGTCACGTGTAGAGCGGCTAACGGAGTCGACAGAGATCAGGAGAAGAGGAAGAAAATTAACATCACAAGTAGGTTTATAATATCAGGGACTACTAAAAATAAATGATGGCCGGGACGATCAACTCGGTAAGTGTGTGGAAGAGCAGGAGGCCTGCTGAGTCACTCATAAACAATAATATCACGCGACACAGTAGCACTTGTTGTCGAATAGCCAAGTCAATGCAGCGGAAACACTTTCTCTGAGTCTCCGAAGAACTGCACCACACCCGAGCGAGTGTTGGTGTTTTTACTCTTCCAATATTAACTTCTCCGACATCCTCATCAGTAGGAGAGTCTAGCCCCTTTCACCAGCATTGCACTTAAGTACACGCCCACGCATCAGAGCACGGAGCACACGCCCACGCATCAGTAGCGAAGAAGACAGGAAACAGAGCACACGCCCACGCATCAGAGCACGGAGCACACGCCCACGCATCAGTAGCGAAGAAGACAGGAAACAGAGCACACGCCCACGCATCAGAGCACGCATCGGCGCACTTGGGGTAGAGCACGGAGCACCAATCGGAGCACGCGGCGCCGAGCACGTGTGATGAGTCACCGCAGGGTATATAAGGAAAGGCACTGTCAGAGAAATTCATTCTCATTCTAACCATGCAGTACGCGTGTGAATTCTGTCGTCAGTCCTTCTCTCGCTTTCAAGACTGTATTGCTCATGGAGCAGCAGAGACGGGTCGCAACTATTGTTGGACATGCTGTAAATGGTATGGAGACGAACACGATTGCCGCGCGTTTAATTATGGTGATGACAATGACTTGCTGTGTTTGGATTGCGATGGAAGTTTCGACGTGGAGGCATACCATAAGCATGCGTGTGTGGGACGGTGTCGCTACTGTGATGTAGCAGTGAATGCTGAAGCGGAAGGATGGGATGAACATTTATGTCCCTACCTGTTTGAGTTCATGCAAGAGGGCGGTGCAGCTGTGGAAGAAGAACGGATCATGGACGGTCGCGGGCATAATTATCGATTTACCCCTCATCAAGCCACGAATGAATGGAAGGTCTATTTAAATTCAATCTATGCGGACTTGTATCGTGTGATTGTACAACAACACCCCCACGAGGATGTGAAAGTGTTTGTGAGTATGACACTCAGGTTTGCCAAGATGGATATGTCGACGGGCGAAGAGGAAGTGAGAGACATCACCACACCCTCATACATTCACGAAGGCATCCAAGCACGTAACTTTGATACATGGTTCGGTGACATGGTGTCAAAGATTGAAGAATTTATTGAAGACTTTCAAGAAGATGGATCAGGATTTGAGGTGAAACAAGTGTTGGAGTTACTAGTTCAAACAAGTTCCTTCCCTAATTTTCGCATGGGCGCACCGATTCCTATTCACCGAGATATCAAGCTCTGCAAAGGCATATGTGTGTTTCACCGCAACACGTATACATCACATTGTTTTCAAGACAGTGTCCTCTATGCACTGGCCTACCAAGACAATCGCATTCCTCGACGTGAACGTGTTGATTCCCGCACCAAGACATCCTATGACATTTATCAGAATGAGCTTCCTGCAGTGCGCAAGTTGAATTTGAACCAGTATTATCATCTAGACTTTTCCATGATGACGTCAGAGGGGTTGATGAATACACGGGATATTCAAGAGTTTGAAAAGAAGAACAATGTCATTCTTCGTATCCACGTGCATGACAGTAAAGGATTTGTGGGCCAATTATACCCGGTCCGGCAAGCTGTGAAGGAGAACACACGCATTGTTCATCTGGTGATGGTGACGCGGTACGATATGGAGGATCAGTCTGGACATTTTCTTCCCGTGACGGATTTTCAGATATGTGCTCGCATGTGGTATCGGAATATGAGCCAAACACAAGTGAAACGATTTGAAACATGCGAGTTATGTAGCTTACGATTTAATTTCTACGAGAAGGGGATGAAGTATGGAAAGACAAAGGATATGGCGCACAAAGAACGTGTGGAACATCAAGCCAAATGCGATGGAGGATTTTTTCAGATGGAAACGACCCCGGAAGATACGAAACCGCATGAATTTATCGACCACGCGAAAACCACTCAACCCCTCGCTGTGATGTATGCAGACATTGAGAGCATGATTGATGCCGTGTCCAAGAAGCATACGGCAGCGTATGTGGGATCCTATGTGGTGTGGCATCCGGCGCTGCACATGAAAGAATCGGTGGTGATCCATAAGGGGGACGAGTGCATTCCATCCTTTATTACACACATCAAAAAGGTGAGCATGTCGATGTTTAATCACATGGAAGAGACGAAGCATAACATGACGTTGACGGAGGCTGATATGCGGGACTATGAACAGACAGCTCAATGTAACATGTGCGGATGTGATGTAAAACCCAAGAAGCAAGGTGAAAAGAATGGGCCTACGACAAAGGTGCGAGACCACGATCATATCACGGGCAAGTATCTGCAAACCCTGTGCAATGCATGTAACATGCGACGACGTCAATCCCGGACTACATTAAACATCTTGTTTCACAATTGGAAGGGATATGACAGTCACCAGGTGATTGTACAAGGGTTTACCAAGTTGGATCCCAAGTATAAGATCGAGCCCATTTATGCGTCAGGAGACAAGACGTTGGGAGTGACCATCTTTCTTCCCATGCCATCCAATACTATATATAAACTCCGATTCATCGATTCATGTCAGTTTTTGAAAGACTCTCTAAACAATTTGTCAACGACCATCAGTGACTTTCCTCACTCAAATCACATATTGAGCAACGTCTATCCGAATTGCGATCACACATCTATTCGGAAAGGATATTTTCCCTATACATATTTTGACTGTTGGGATCGTATCCACGAGACTCAATTGCCTCCGAAGGAAGCATTTTACAATGATTTGAGTGAGAAGGAGTTGGAAGAGGATGAGTATGCTGTGGCACAAAAGGCGTGGACAGAGACGGGGTGCAGCACGTTTGAAGATTATATCCACTATTATTTGACAGTGGATGTAGCCTTGCTCGCAGACATCTTCGAACACTTTCGAAGTGAAATACGCGACGTGTCTGCATTGGACCCCATCCACTATTTCGGCACTCCTGGCTTGACCTATTCATTTTTCTTTAAAAAGACACAGGTCAAGTTGGAGAAATTGCATGACGTGGATATGTACCGCGTGTTTGAAGCAGGGATTCGTGGAGGGATGACATTTGTGAATCAGCACCGCGCGCAAGCAGAAGAAGGCACTCACTTGTTTTACATCGATGCGAACAATTTATACGGTGCGGCCATGATGGGACCTTTGCCGAAGGATTGTTTTGCCTGGGTACGACCGGAGGTCTTGGTGGACATCAACGACGAATGGGTGAGACGATACAATGTCAATGGCACCACGGGTCATGTACTGTGCGTCGATTTGGAATATCCCCCACACGTCCAAGATGCCACGGAAGATTTACCATTGGCTCCTTACCGCGGGACGGCGAAATGGGAGGACATGTCTCCCTATATGCAAGAGCTATGGCAGGAGTTGAACGGGAACCGACCCTTTCACTCAGCCAACAAGTTAATGATGACGCATGAAAATCGCAAAGAGTATGTGGTACATATCGCTGCTCTCAAGTATTATGTGGAGAAGGGCTTACATATCACCAAGGTTCATTACGGAATCTCCTTCAACCAAGAACCGTATATTCGCCCCTATGTTCAATATCATACGCAAGAACGCGCCAAGGCAACCACGAAAATGCGCCGCAATCTCCACAAGTTGATGGTGAACGCACTGTACGGCAAGACAATGGAGAATGTGCGGAATTATGGGAAGCACTATTTTGTACGATCGCCGAATGTGTTTAGCAAATGGACACGTCATCCCTATTGCCAATCCTTCTTCAACATCAGCGACAAAGCCGTGGTGGTGAATGTGCGCAAGATTAAGGTAGACTTGAACAAGCCCATTTATATCGGGCAATGCATCCTGGACAACAGCAAGATTATTATGTACAAGCTGTTTGACCAGTGGAAAGCCAACAAGACGTGCACCTCAGTGGAACTCATTGGTGGGGACACAGACTCCTTCTTCCTCAAAGTCCGCAGCCGGTATACACGCGAAGAAGTGTTGCGTTCGTTTGAAACCATCCCCAATTTTATTGATAGGGAGGCGAAAGGCGTTCTCGATACCTCAAATTACCCCGTGAGTCATCCAGAGAGACGTACCGAGAATGCGAATCGTTTGGGATGTTTCAAGGATGAGTGTGTGGGGAATAGGGTGAAGGAGTTTGTATGTTTGAGTGCCAAGATGTACTCTTACATTGTCCTCAAAGGCAATGAGGAAGAAATCCACGACTGTCGCATGAAAGGAGTGTGTCAAGCAAAGAAGCGACAAGTGAAACATCAGAATTATGTGGACGCCTTCGAAAATCATTCCGTTACCACAGTGTCACAAACCCTCCTCCAATCCCAACATCACGTGATGAGAACGGTGACGCAAGTGAAGAAAGCCTTAAGTATCTGGGAGGACAAGCGGTGTTGGTATTTACCCAATCAGAGTCTTCCCTACGGTAACCATCGGCTATATGAAGAAGGGTATCTACACCCCGCTCTCAAAAATGTCAAGGATCTGCAACCGCATGGTGGAGCTCAGAGCATCCTCCGCAATACCACTGCAGACATTGTTACCGCAACTCCCTCTGGCCACATACCGAGCATCACGCCCTTGTCGAGTCTATTGGAAATGGAACTCTTCGGTCGCTGTACAGATTTTTCCACGGGGGTGTATCCAAATTTTGGGCAACCACTCTCTGGAAACCTACGATCGTATTTGTAAAGAGATGCGCCAATTACTCGCCCCCTACGGATTGGACGTGAGCGACCCAATCACAAAATCCTGCACCGTTCAATGTCAATGGAACTATACAAAAGACCGCATGCAAATCATTCAACAGTTGCCATCGACATCAGTGATTTCCAACGAGCGCGAACTGTTTCCCGGAACGTTAATACGCAAAGGTAATTTACACTGCTCCTTCTTTTCCAACGGAAGTGTGATTGTGACGGGTGTTTTATCGATTGCAGAAGCGGAATCGTTGGTGGAAGACATTCTCAAATCCCTATTCGAAGGAGATTCCCTCAATGAATCGGACAACAGCAACTAATATCCCAACGTCGTGGGTTGTCGCAAGAGACCTGGGATATTCATTCAAAGCGATAGAAACGGTAACACATCTCAATGAAACGATCACTGCTGGTGAATTAGTGGATCGACTCATGGATCTCGATGAGCATGCTATGAATCACCATTTGGAGCGTAGGTGGATAGAGGATGTCTCCCTGCCACATTGCAATACAATGACATTGGCGCGATCTGGAGTGAAAAAAGTGAAAAAAGTGAGATTTGCAACGGATGTGTCAGATAACTCTTCCCATAAAAGTGACTTTAGAAAGAAATTAGAAGAAGAGACATTTCAATTATTATGTGAACGGAACTGTGTTACATGTTTTAAACAGGAACGGTCCCTTCTCTTTTTACCATGTTCTCATAGTGTTATGTGTTCTACATGTTATAATCCCTTTGAAACGTCATCTTGTCCCCTTTGTGATGAAGACATTGCTTCAACAGTCACTGTCTATCGTGCATGATGTATGGAAAAAACTCTGTGTATAGTGTATAGTGTACTATTACGAGTGACTGAACCTTGTACAAAACCTTGTAGTATTACCCTCTGTCTGAAATAAAAATACAATCATTGACATGATTCATTTCTTTATTGACTTCAAAACATGGGATAATGTAGAATACAAATAGGAATAGACAATTTTATCATTGAAGGACAAGTAGGTTTGAATGAGTTCTTGATCTTTCTCGTAAGCATCCAATGTTCGAAAGAAGGTCAGTGTTTTTTCCATAGACGTGTTAAAAGGGCGTTGGTTTAAAAAGTAAATACAGTAAGCACCACAATAGGCTTTAGGTCCTTGTATACGCAGAGGGCGACGATAGTTTAGAGGATAAGGTGTTGTCGATAACCATTCGGTAACATGTGGATAGTGAGATGGAGTGAGTCCATAAGAGTCAAAGAATTCGCACACGCGTTGATCCGCATTTTGATAAAAGGCCAACCAATGCTTGCCAGGTTGATGAGAGCGATCACTATTGACAATAAGTGTCTTTGATTCCGGGGAATGAGCAGGAAGTAGATCAGCAGGAAACACACCTTGGAAGGGAACGTAAGAAGATTGGAGGAGACGATGAGCAAACGTTTGACAACTACACTGAATAGCACAGAGAAAATCATCTTCGCACATGCAGGCATTGAGTAAATGTTTCTCTTGTAATTGATTCATACCCTGCATGATTCCTTCGATTTCCGTGTTGCTTAACCAGTCTCCCATTCAGCCAACGCTGAGCTTTAATGAGACGATGTTGATAAAGAGATGTCCAAGCGATAGGAGGAACGTGATTCTCGGGCTCCTTCACCATATCTTATGAGGATGTCCATGCGCACCAACACTTAAATAGCGGGAGGGATATACGCACTGGAGATGACAGCATTCTCCGGTGTGACGGAGAATTGTTCGTCATGAATGACAAACATTAATAAATCCATATTTTGCTTGGTCGTATTCTCAAATTGCAATTCCAGTCCATATTGACGTGTATTGGTGGGTTGAACACTATCGATTTGTTTATCCAAGGTACAGTCAAAGGCGATAAAGTAACAGTATTTGGTAAAACTCTCCAAATCAATACCACATGATTCATTCGTGTTATAGACTTGAATCGCACGATTGAATTGACTGTAGGCAATCACGTCATCTTTGCAATTGATGGTGCCTCCTGTCATGATGGCTCCATTGGTGGTCATGGTGACTTGAGAGAGTCCATGCCTTTCAAAATAGAGTTTACGACTTCCTGGATCAAACCAAGAGTTACTGGGAACAACCGCGAAAAAGATGAGTTTAGGACTCAATAGAGCAGCCACATTGGAAAACGTCTTCTTTTGTACTCCACTTTCAATCGTTTGTCGTTGGACGGTCATGCCATTGTAGCGATAATAAATGGCTTCTGTCTTGCGTCGATTCGCAGTTTTCAATTGCAGTTCTGCATTCGGTGTGAGCATGGGCATATACAATTGGAAAGACGTGATTTTGAACTTGTACTTTGTAGAGGTCGTCCCTGCAGGATGTTCCATATCATAAATGGCATATTCCGGTTTATTCAAGGTGAAAATGAGATCCAGTTGCATGCCTGGGGGCAGAGCAATCACTTGTTGGAACAAATTACATTTCAGGGGAAAGTCAAAGGTACGTTTAAATTTGTTGTCTGACCATTGTTTGAGAATGGCTTGATTGAGTGCATTCTCTTTATCTGTAAACTCTACCGCCTTAGTCTTTATCGTCTTCGTCGCTGCATCATACTCCGTGTCATGCATCACTTGAGGAACAGTAAATCCTTGTGTGACCATGTGTGTATTCTTCACATCATTGGTATATTGTAAAAGATTGCTAAGGTAAGCTCTCAAATAATACAAGTCATTGCCTCCTTCAATGGTGCGTTCATTCAAGCGGATAGTAATGTCGGAAAAGAGGGAGTGAGCCGTATTGTTGATAATAATTGCCTTGTCTGTCGCCTCACATGGCACGTCTGCTCCTTTAGCCGCATCATGTTTCATGAGTTGTACTTCCACGCGAAAATAGGCATTGCATACATCCATCCAATGAATGGCTAGTCGAGGGACCGTGAATTGAATGGTACCGGGATTTTCCAATCCATTGACTGGTGTCAGAACGCTCGTATGCTGAGAAGTACTCGAGACATCGACTTTATCACTTTGGAATACATCGTAACGCGCATCCAATAAGGCAGGGGTTTCCGCCATGCTTGATGGGACGGATGTTCTAAGATTGCTTAGTTCTTAAAAGAGCATGCGTTGTTTAGCACCTCCGCGATAACGCCCCATCAAACTTCCTTTTCCCCATTTCGTATGATGGGCAACGGCCACATGACCACGGCGACGTTTAGGAGCAGGTGCTTCCACCCGATCTCCTTCTTCATCCGTGAAGACGCGTTTCCGACTCACTTTATTTTGAATAGCTTCTACAACACGTTCGGGAGCAGTCTGTAAAGTGCGTTTGGCGAGTGCTTTCACACCCTTTTTGAGATGGTGAACTCCTTCTTGTGCGGTAGAGCTGACAGCATCCGTGACAGCTTGTTTCGCAGCATTGAGAAACTCTGTCGTACGTAACGATTTTCCCAATGTTTTCTTTACCGTATGTACAAGTCCCTTTTGCGAAGGTTTTCGTGATGCTTGTCGAGAGGGTTTTCGAGAGGGTTTTCGATTTGTTTTTCGAGAGGGTTTTCGAAATGTTTTTCTGGGAACACTCTTTTTGAGTGATTTGGGCAAACGGATGGATGGTTTCTTGACACCAGTGACACGAGGTCTAATCATGCGTGTTTTCTGTCCAATCACTTTATTCCATCCACCGCGTTGCATAAATGATCCTCTTCCAAACAATCGTCCAGAGGAATGTGGTCGGTGACGGATTAAAAAGAGATTCGTCATCGTGTCTTGATGTGCTTGGGAACAGACAATTACTTAATTGCGCGACGTCGAAGATGCATTTTTACATAGGACCGTCCGTCTGTCATAGGGATGGGATGACCGTCATCCGACATGAGTTTGATTTCAATATCTTGCACCTGTTGACTTTTCACAGGGAGATAGGTGACATTCTGGAATTCATGATGAATACTATCTCCATAATCTTTCCCCGTGTAGGGAATCACACACATACAGTTTGTTTTCATACCTCCTACATAATGATAGCCTACAATATTACAATACAGGAGAATATTGTAGGTGAAGGCATTCAAATTCAAAGGGGCAGTCGCTTGCTGTGAGGAAGTGAGTAAGTCTGTTTTAAACCCAAGAATGTCTTTGAGCAAAGGATGGAGTTTCATACTGTAGTGTGGGGGTACGACCACTGAGACAACATGGACATGAGGCGCCAATGTAGTGATAGAAAAGTGGAAATTGTGACCATGCTGTCGATTTTGATTCAAACACTGCATCAACGTCTTCTCCGAATAAATACCGCGTGGAATGTTGAAGCGTGTAAACATGCCTTGTTCTCCCTGTTTGCCTTGTTTGTCTTGTTTATCTTGTTTGCCTTGTTCACCCTGTTTGCCTTGCTTGACTTGTTTGCCTTGTTTGCCTTGCTCTCCTCGCGGTGAATCCGTTTTGAGGGAAGGATAGAGGACGTATAGACGGTTGAAATCGTCTCAGGATGATCCTTCAATGTCCCCACACTAAAGCTGACATCCACGGGTATTGTCTGAAGGGTATTGATAAAGTTGACGACGGAGATACCGGCTTCCCATTGATCCCCATGGACTATGGGGATGGAAGGAACCAAGCGATTTTTGAAATGATTGGCTCTATTTTCAGGAAACAAATTGGGCTGCGCATTACTCAACAAGTGAATCGTTTCCTCATGCATGGTTGAGTGTCACTCTGTCCATAATTACCTAGTCTCCTTACGGCGGAGATGGAGTTTGAAATAGGATCGTCCTTCATGAATTGGAATAAATTCACCATCGTCACCACGCAACTGAATTTCAATCTCATCAATAGCGGATGTAAAAATGGGGTAATAATCAATATTGGACACTTCATACGACACCATTTCCCCCAATCGTTGTTTCTCTTCAATGGGATGAATTTTCAAGATTTGTTCACGTTGTCCTCCCACAATACTTTCCGCCACAATATTACAATAGACGATAATGTTGAAGGAATTGGGAGTTATGCTGAGGGGAGAGAGTGTTGTCATCTGTGTATTGGGTCCATAATAGGATTGGGGTAGACCTATACGATAACTCAACGCTTCTCCAAAATCAATAAAGGCATGTTCTGCGGTTTTCACCGTCAAATAATGATCTTTCGAGAGAGAGAGGGATACATCCGTCCACATCTGTAAATTCACTTGGAGTTTAGAAAAGAGTCCTTCCAAGGTATAACTCCCTTTGGGAATGTGGACACGATGAAACGAGGTAGAAATGTCCAGGGTGGGGTTGATGTAACCTTGCCGAATCATGTGGTCATAGATGTGCAACGGTTTCATGGTCTTGCTATAGAGATGAAGAAAAGGGCGAGGTGTGGGATGTGTATTCACCATCACCGATTGAATATCTTGTTTTCCCACATCCACTCCCAACACCATACCATCCACTAGATAAAACATGTTTTCTTGCCAGCGTTCCATCATGGTCGTCATGAGCTTTTGCATATCAACACTGAACCATCCAATAAAGGAAGTCAATCTATCTTTGCAGACTTTCAGGGTGGATCCTTCTTGATACGCGACAGCGGGTGAATACAATGTCTTATCAGAGAGTTTATCTCCAAACAAGTAGGATTGTAAACACGTATTGGCCAACAGCTCTTTCGATTCGTACGCATAAGGGAAATAGGATTTCTGAAACAAGCGATCCAATTCCTTCCCTTTCCATGGGAAGAAAGTGTCGAGGGTGTGGTTCCATCCTTTGGCATAATCAAAGGTATATTCCGGTAAACCATAGATGTGTAATGTCATCCCATGGGTGACATGTTTTGGACGTTGTTGATACCGACGGTAACTTGCAGAACAATGTTCCGGCGTTTCCGAGTGTATACAGGTTTGTTCATGATAGGTGAACATACCATATTCATGACTATGATTCAACATGTGTTGCCAGAGTTGTGGGGGATTGATTTTCAACCCATACCCTTCCGCGATTTTAAAGTGAAGCACGTGAAAGACACCCACTGTTGTATACGTCACCCACACCATATCAGGCAAGGGGATGGCTTGATTGAAAGCTTGCACAAAGGATTGGAGGGTATAATATTTCGTGGGTAAATTGAAGCGTAATGGACTAGGGAGATGAGATAGGGTATGAAAAATCTCAAAAGAGTCGCCATGTTTGATGTTGAGAATATTGGGATGCTTCTTATCCTCGGTCTTATACTGTTGTGTCGGTTTTCCGTTTCGAAGCAAGACATGGGTCCCACTCAATGCATAGGGGACACTCTTCTTTTCAAAGAGAGCGTCCAATTCCATGGTTTGTTTCTGAAGGATAAAGGAGGGAACATGAATCGTGCTGAGGGGGATTTCCAAGATCCATTCTTCCCACACGTAGGTAGTCACTTCTTCTGTTTTGAAAATCTCATAGGCTTTAGATTGCCGGTCCATCTTGATTTCCATATCGTCCGTGCAATCGATGGTCAGTTCATAATGATAGGACATGGATGTGATGGTCCATGTCATGGGGGCGGGGAAGATGGTATTCAAATAGGTTTCCAACGAATAATAACCTGTGGGGGCGATAGAACTCCATGTCTTATCACTCTCTAAATTCTTGTAATAAAACGATTCAGGTCTAGACACATAAAATAACAGTTTGTTCTCCTTGATGAATTGACAAAGATCCGATGTCATTACAGTCACTTCTGCATTCACCCTATCTCGTTCACGAACGATCTCGTCAAGATTGTCAGTTCCTGCAGTGGGTTTGAATTCTTTCACCCTCCTTCTTAACGTTGCCAACCGTTCCTGTTTCACTTCAAAATCATGGAGAATAGTCCCATACATCTCCATCAAATCCACCAAACTATGATAGGCAAATACATTATACGTGTTGTAGATATGATACTTTTCCGTAGATGTGAAGGGAAGGGCATGTTGCCCCGTTTCATGCTGCATATCCGCACCACTGGCCAATACATTTTCTTTCCCATCTTTAGGATGGGAATGAACTAAATGATGAATGATGGGCCGTTTTGTACCTTGTTCCTTTTGAATCGATTGTCGAAAATTTTTCAATAAGACAGTATCAAACAATCGCTTCTTGGCTCCAAATCGTTTAGAGACTAAAACACCTTCCATCTTGTGTTGACGTAGGATTCGCATCATGTTGCGGTACTTTGCATTCAGTGTGTTGATATAGGTAGGCAAGAAACGGGAGGTGACTAAATCAGGAGCATCGGCTATATGAAGGGTAGGATCGATTTTGTGTAACTGTGTATCAATCTTGTCATACAATTGATCAATACGGTTTCTGAACCATGACACATGTTTTTTCTTGGGATGTGGATACTTCGTTTCACGTTCTTTTGGGGTGAGTGGATTGAGGAACTCCACTGGGAAAATAAATTGATTTTTCATGGTGCGTGTCGGTAAAGCAATCCATTTTTTAGAGGCCAAATGTTTCAATCGGAAAAAGGTGTGTTGATACATTTTCACGGCTTTCATCAACGCTCTCAGTTTAGGAAGAAGGATGCGAAGATTATGAAACAGGCCTATATGCCCTCTGGGAATAGGAGGTGCTTTTGCATTGCGTTTGAGAGAGCTCACAAAGGTATCGGTCCTCATCCACACAGCACGTGTCGTATCATCACTCAGGGGTTGTATATCCTGATAAGTCACTGGGGGAGCCATGGTAACAGTGGCTATTTTCTGCAAATCGGAGAGGATCCCATAATCCATCGCAGACAATGTATAACTGGAAGCATGCTTTACATGAAAGGACAATCTGTTGGATGAATGAAACACTAACTTCCCCACACCAAACCATTCTAATTGTTTGAATAAATTCAGCACTGAGATTTCATTTCCCAACATCCTTTCAATCCCATGTTTGGCAAAATGACAGCGGTGTAAGGGAATCACACTGAACCAATAGTCATGAGCGGGATATTTCTTTACGTCACATTCCTTTCGATGAATGGAGAGTCGTGTATGGATCCGAACGACATCCGTCAATGATAAATGATAGACACATTTGTCCAATAAGAGTGAGGCCGCCAAATGAGGGGAAAACACAAGGACGTAATGAAAGGCGGAGAATTCCTTGATTTGAAACAGGGAAAATGGGACAATGTCAATCACATAGACATCTGCTTCCTCTATGCCATTGCCTCCATAATACAAGTAGGATGGATGTGTCGTGACAGTCATCATGTTGGAAATGGTGCGGCGTGTATATAATTCCAACGCTGTGATCATGGGGACTCGTTTCACTTCCTCATCGGATTCAAAAATGGTGTGACGACGGACCACATTGGTCCCTTCCATCGTATAATAAGGCAAATAGGCCTTCAAATCTTTCGTATCCACCATTTTCCCCACGGTAATATAACAATCTTCGGGAATCGTATCCACATTATTCACATACCCAAACTCTTTCAAGCCTACTTCCCATGTTTCTCCTTTAGGAATAAAAAGTGGATTTTCCAGTCGTGTAAAGAAATGATTGGCTTTATTGTCATACAAATGGGGTTGAGTATTACTCAACAAGTACACATGTTGTTCCTCATGCAGTTCCTGCATGATTACAAATCAATAGCGGCGTACATTACCTAGAGGTTCTAAGTCTGTCACCCATGAGTTCATCGAGGCCGGATATCCTTGCCAGTGCACAAAATATTCTGGTCGTCCATTCCGACGTCGGGTCTTGAGCACTTTGTCCACTTGATAGACTTCTTCCTCCCGATGAATCACTTGTAATTCCTGGGCATAAAAGGATCCTTTGATCTCTTCTCCACTCAAGTCTTTGATCTTGTACATTTTGGTACCATGAGGGTTCTTGAGAATGTTGGAGACAATGAACTCTTCCGTCGACCAATTCGCTTCATACCCTCGTCCAAACGTTCCTTTATCACGTGAAATACGTACCCGTGCTCCCACAGGGATAGACTTCCCCGGGACTGCAACCTTTTTATAGTTTTGTCGGAGACGTTTCGCATTGTTTCGTTTCACTTCCTCGGTATTGGAGGCATTCACATCCATCGGGGTGAAACCTGTGGATGAATGGGTGCTGTGATTGTATGCATACATGACATCTGCGATATAATCCACCCAATTCTTGTGATTGGTGGCTGTAAAGATACGTTCCAATTTATTCTTGACCGTACGGTTCAATCGTTCGACATGAGCACATTTATAGGGACTGTAGATGGAAAACAATTCAATAGCGTGCTTGTCCAAGACGTCTTTCACCGGTCGGTTATAAAATTCACGACCTTGATCCGTTTGCAGTCGTTGCGGGGTGGGAATGGTTGCGAAAATGGCTTCTAAAACCCCCGACACTTCTTTGGCACTCTTGGTCTTGAGAGGGAATGCCCAGGCTTTGCGTGTAAAGATGTCCATGACCATGAGAATATACTTGTAGCCACGATTATGCTGTGCATACTTTTGATAATCGACAATATCCGCTTGAAATTGAATTTGCGGACCGCGTACACGATACGGGTGCAAGGGCTTAATACGATGCAATCGAGATTTGTGAAGGGTGTAGGTCGGTTGACGCATTAACCATTGTTTGACTTTTGTTTTTGAATAATGTGAAGCAGCAGCAAGTGCATTGACGCTTCCGTAGCCAGCGGGATGTTTGGGATTGTAATAAATCTTGTGCAACACCTCCTCCATCGACACAATCTGCTTGGTATTGACGTGGGGGTTGAAGATAGGCGGTATTCCCGTTGGAACAACAATTAAAGCTCGCCGTGATGGTGTACTGTGTCTCTGCGCTGTCGTCTGCGTTGCCTTGGCCGCAACAACGTCCAAAGATACGCGATAAGAATGAGGAGGCAATTGGCGCGGCTGCCGTTGCCATTACCTGAATGGTGAGCCATAGGATCCCAATTCAAGAACTCCTTTTTTACTTAAACGAGTATTGATGGATGATTTCAAGGGAGAACGCTTCGTCTTGGGGGAGGTGACAACCGAAGGTTTGACGACTTTCCCTTTCGATCGCTTGAGGACGGGTGGATCTGCGACGTGAGTGAGCGGAGGTTTTGCGGCGTGAGTGAGCGGAGGTTTTGTGGTGTGCGTGAGCGGAGGTTTTGTGGTGTGCGTGAGCAGAGGTTTTTCCATTCGCTTCCCATGATCATTGTCCAAATTGAAAAATTGGCGACGAAATTTATCGAACAAATACATCCGGGCGTTCCATGCAGCGATATCATTGGCAGTAGGACGGTGACGCACAATATCTCGTGCAATACGGTCAAGATGAGCTTGTTGAGGAGTCATCATCATGGTTCTCACCCTCTGATCTTCCGCTTGACGTTGCAACATGGTCGACATCAGTTGGGTACTGTCACCACCGCCGCCCATTTGCTGTCCGCCACCAGTGTGTTCATTCATGTCAGATTTGGGAACCACCACTAATTCACTAAAGTCCATTTTCGTTTTATTGGGTCTTTTGCTTAACTTAAACACAATCATCGGTGGATTAAATAAGTTGGTGCGAAATCGGTACTCAAACGGACAATTTGTAGTGAAATCAATAAAGAGGTAGGCATAATTCCCATACTTTTGAACCAATGTTGTTAAAATATCATGTACGACGCTCATATTGCCTTTTGGGAGCATTTTCCCCATGAATTGAGCCAATTGTTGTTGATTTCTCGGATTATTGAACGCGACCAAATAATGGACATTGCCATTACGCATACGTTGTTCTTTATCACCATACAGATACTGTGTGATTTGTACTGCGAAAAACCGTTTATGATGAGATCCTCTTAAAAATAAGCCCGTCACAGTTTCATTGTTTTGAGATTCCTGTTGTAAATCATCGAGAACAATTAAATCATTTTCTTGCAATTGATCAAAATCATCTTGGGTAGGGACACCCATTTTCAAGATCACCTCTTGTAACTCTTTATGAAATGGACTTTCTATCCCATAATACCACCAGACTTTACGAATGGGCTTTTTGAATAAAGTATGACGATTCTTGATCATATTCGCCACAAACGTGGACTTTCCCGATTTACTAGGACCCGAGACAATCATGGATGAGTCATTCTCTAAACGGAAATCCATCTTGTCAAATCATAAAAGTCAGACATATATTCCATGCATCATGTATTAAACATAACTTAAAATAGTTTCCAAAACATAGAATCATTTCCAGAATAAAGAAGAGGTGGAATAAAACGTCCACGTGTACATGTCTTAAAGAGTGAGTTTTCAAGAGCAGTCACCATTTCACTCATCAATGTCCTTTCCATGTCATGGGTAAGAGGATTCATATTGTACCGTGCAAATGCTTCCTTTAACATGTTGGGAAAGGCGCGACGATGGATTTCGTAGGCACTACGCACAATGAAATAATGTTCAATATAGTTCAACACAGACCACTTCTCATTGACACACTGTCCTGCTTTGTACCATGAGGATGACACATACCACTGACTCTCCTGTTTGTGTTCCACCATATCCTTGAACATTTCGAGGAATCGATTGATCCATTTCTCGGCTTGTATTTGATCACCGTCAAAGATATGCAGCGTGTGTGACTCTTCCCGGATGCGAATGTACACACCGAGTGCTTGCGCCTTGGCATAATCCGTCCGCATCCTCCTCCAATCCTCCTCTTCCGTGGGTTGAGCACTCCACCTCTGAGAAAGCATGTTTGTCATCTCATCCTCCTTTTGTTTCATAAGTGCAATACTGTCCTCTAATTGGGAGAGATGATCGAGATCATCATTTATAAAGTGTTTGAGTTCCTCCCAATCAATATCCTGTTTAGATTGCACCATGTGTATCAGATCAAATAAACCACTGGAGGGAATGTGTGCCTTCTTTATATCGAGTGTCAGCTTTGTCTTCTTCTTCTTCTTCTTTTCCCCCACCACTGTGCTCTGACATTCCTCCACCTGTTTGATACGGACTTGGATTTGATCCACAGTAAAACACAGTTTCAGAGTCTTTGTCTGTGGATTATAGTATATGCCTGTGGCGCGGAAGATGGTATTTGCTTGAAGGAAGGTATTCGCCTTGAGATTGGCAAGAAGATGTCCAATAGTGGCCAAACTAACCTTCTTGTTCTTTCCATTCTCCTTCATCAGGAAGATGGGCGTGTCCTGCTTTAGCTTCATAAAGACACTGTCGTAGGCCGATTTCTTGTGTACATAACCGAGACAGGAGATAAAGTTGTAGGCAGATTCGGGTTGGACTTGTTTGTAGAGGGATTGTATCGCATCTTCCAACGTCTCCAAATCGCGTGAGACGGCTTGAGAAATGGTGAAGAGGGAGGTGAGTTGATCGGAACCGTACCCACTGTTATTGTACGTTTGTGCACGCCATCCATAAAATCCTGTGGCAAACACGAGTTTTGAAATGTCTCGTCGTGATTGCCAATCCATCGCATCCATTGTCACATTCTCTCCGCGAATGGGATAATATCCAGTGTTATTCCATTTCTTGCCCAATACCAGACGTGTGATGGGCAGAGGCTCCAACTGTGGTTGTGCCTTGGTAAGGTAGTTCTTCTCGGCTTTCCCATTCGTATGGAAATAGGGCTCCGTCGCTTCAACAAAGACTGGCTTCGATGTCGGTGTATCTGACGAATACGTGACTTTCACCTTCTTCGCGAGAGGAGCTTCCAACGTGTTCGTACGTTTACCCATGACTGAATGAAAATGACTGAAATGGCTCAGTTTATATAGAGTTGAGCGTGGGAAAATTTCTTCTCATTGGTTGACACCCACGCCTACAAGTGCTCTGATTGGTGCTCCGTCAAATTCACGATGAATCATTCATTTTTGGTGGTGTACGGGGCTTGCCCCTTTTTGTAGGTCAAATTCACGAGATAACGCTTGATTTCATGGGAATTTGCTGAGTCATTTTACGATAACATCGGTCGATTTGGTGTGGAAAAGGACCTCAGAATTCTCGATAAATCACCTGATTTTACGAGGATTTGTAACAGAGTGTGTTCTTCAAAGTCACAGTGAATCGATTGATATCATGGGAAAATAACACATCAAATCCGTAGTATTTTTAACGATGTCATGGGAAAATCATCTTTTAAATCTTCGGTATATCGTTTGATTTCATAGGAATTTTACTGTGTGAACGTGACTTATTCACACTCTTCGATAAATCGTTCGATTTCATGGGAATTTCATTGTGCGGTTTGGTGGGGTTGAGTATAGGCGTTTTGGACACATCATAATTGACGACTTCCACATCGAGTAAGGGTTTTCCACTCTCTTTACGTTTTTTGATATCTTTCATCATTTTTCGACCAGATAAGAGGGTAACCAAAATGAATATGACGAGTGTAAAGAATTGTGATAGGGTTTCTTTGAATGAACCAATGAGTGAACATTTTAAATCTCCTCCGTTGGCTGTTGAAAGTGTGTTCACTATGGATTGAACATTGTCCATGATGATAGTGTTGATGACGTGGGTATGGTTTACTTAGTGTTTGGAGCCGATCGATGCATGTAAGGCTTGTTTGAAAGCTGCTGGATTATCGTGATATGCCATGGCATAGGCTTGTGCGAAGGGGATTTGTTTCTTGTTAAATTTCCGTTTTTGGCCCAAGTATTTGCGAGTTTGAGGGGGTGGTTTCACAAATTTGCGGAGAATGCCTTTGTAAGATTGAATAAACTCATGCTGTAAAGGTGTTAATTTCCCTGGATTCTCTCGCATTCTGCTCATGAGTGCTTGCATATCCTTGACATATTCCTCAGGCAATTGATCGACATGACGGTTAATTTTCTTTTTCGAGCATCCTATCCCTGAACTTAGGGATTTCAGTACATTGGTAAAGTCCTGACGTCGACTTGAACATGATTCACACTGACACGTCATTCTTGTCTATCATCCTCTATCCCACATAACTTAGTTTACATGGCGTTCACCAAATTCATGTAGCGTGCGTGGACGTCTGCATTTTGGTTGGTTAAGTGGGCAATAAACTCTTCCTTTTGAGTCAGCAAGTCACGCATGCTTTCCAATGTCTCATCCAAATAGTCTCCATTGCCATCTGTACGATTGGGTTCATGAATGTGTTGATTAAATGCATCTTCCAACACGTGCAAGATGCGTTTGCGAGCATTTAAATGACGTTCATGGAGACGAATAGAATCGTTCAACAGTTGAACAATGGCGCTGTTTTTCAAATTGTTCAGTTGAATAATGTACTCGTGGGAGTTGTCAATGACAGGTGAATTGACTGGGTAAAACATTCTTTCCTCCACGGGGTGTGCGTCCATGGGTTGTTGAGAGGTTCCTACCCCTACTGAGTGTTGTTGTTGAGGGGTTCCTACCCCCACCGAGTGTTGTTGGCGAGGTTCTCTTGATTCTTGTACCTCTGGATTTCCCACTGTGTTCGACATGGCTTGGACATAACTGTTGTGATCATTGACAGGACCTGGGTAGTTATCAAATGTCACATGACTTAGTGTAGGTTGAATATTCTCTAACGATAGAGGATTCATATCAATCTCATTCGCAGCCATGGCTAACACATCGGGCGGCAATCGATTCCATTCTTCTTGTATTTGATGGACCGTATGGGTGGGATCCGGGGGAGCATCCACTCTGGCTCGATCGTCAACCATACTTTTCACGA
Organism: Prostheceraeus crozeri; assembly: GCA_907163375.1. Lineage (NCBI taxonomy): Eukaryota > Metazoa > Platyhelminthes > Polycladida > Euryleptidae > Prostheceraeus > Prostheceraeus crozeri. Next base: position 54,925 of record CAJQUW010000153.1, on the reverse strand, counting down.
CAGCTTGCAGCATAGCGTGAGACGGATCAGGTGTTGCTAAGGCGCGATGATCCGCTGGAGAAGGTCGAATGAGTGCTTCTAGACTATCGTCTGCATCCAAATCTGTATTCATAGGTTGAGGGGGTCGCAAGGAGGTTGTACGACGTGCGGTGGGTGATAATTGACGATCTTGTCCTGTCAACGTAGAGGACACCTTCAAAGAGGATCTCGGAACATGCTGTTGAATAATATAGTTGAGTTTGCTCACATTTTCTCCCTCCATTCGCTCGTTTAAAATATGGGTATGTTGCCGCGCAAATTGTTGAGCTGTCTTCCTATCCACCGTTCCATCGAGTGTTTCCCCGCATAGGCATGCATAGATGAACTCTTCACTTGCTTTTTTCTCTTCTTTTGTTTTATATTTTAGATGGTGTGAATTAAAAATATGTCTTCTCAGACGATCTTTTTGATAAGGCAATTTACAGACAGGACATCGGGTTATTCTCAATTTTCGCAACGTCAATGTCTCTTCACTTTCACGCGCTCCTCCCTTCATGGTTGATTTTTTTTGGTGTGTTCCTGTGCATGCTTAAATACATTTGTTGGCCATTGAAACAAAACACTGAAATGAGCACAGATACGATTCAAAGTCTCTTTGATATAAATAAGACTTGCTGCTGAAATCACACGTTTATGATACAGCTCTTGTACATAGGTCAAATGTTTCTCATTCATAAAGCTCCATAGTGTGTCCTCATACAAAACATCATCCTCAAAAATAGCCATGAGTAAATACACACGTCCCACGATGGAATAGCGGTCATTCAGTACCAATTGATTCAAATAGACGGTGGACGTGTCGGTAAACTCTTCTAATGTGGGGATATCATTGCCTCGGATGCGTTCATCGAACCAAAAATCAATAAGGATCTTCATCCGCGCTTGGTGAGAAGGAGATATCGAACTGTCTGTGGGCGTGATGTCCATCTTCCACGTGGTCGTCTTTTTCGAGGATGTCTTGTCCGAATAGGGCGATGTCGTCTTTTTCGATAATAGGGTAGGAGTAACATGATCTTATTTGAGAGAGCGTGAGGATCCATAACTTAAATAGTCACTCATCGCGGTGAGTATGCGTACAATCTCTCTCAGAAGAAAAAGGAGTACCAGTAGCATGTTTTTCCAAATCTATCAACCCCAATAGCAGAATGCTTATAATATGGAAAAGCAACATGATTCATAAAACGACATTCTTTATTCATACTTAGTCTGCGTCGCTTACATATTCTTCTTCTTCTGATGTCCATCCAACAGAGAAATATTCAAAATTAAACGTTATACAATAGACACCAAGAATCTCTTTGTTATCACTGTCCATAAATTCATAGTCCCATACGTTCTTTAGTGAGGCTAAATAGTCATCCATTTCTTCGACGTCACTTTCATAATACCGTTCACTGGCACCCATCAATGGTGGAGAACCATTTCTTTTGTATTCATAAATCGTGAATGTATCCATGGAGAGTTCACATTCAGGCTTCACTTTGATCTTCTCCTTCACATAGGGAATCACTTTCTCCAACATCGCGTGCGGTTGACATGTCGTTTTCGGGTAAATAATGAGCTGATTTGGATAGGTGTACACGTGAAAGTCTTCCATCATGTATGTGTCTTGATCGTTTCTCTATTTTTACCTAGTTTTCCAATCGATAGGTGCTCCGATATAGAATGGGGCACACCCAATGCTCTGTTCTGTGCTCTGAGCATGGAATGGGGCACGTCTAATGCTCGGAGCAGGGGATGGGACATTTGCAACACTATAAAGCCAAGTCGAAAATGTTCCGCCTTCATAACACTCGTGAACATACAAGAAGATGGTTGATCTCAGCCGACTACCAAGACCAAGCACACTACCTTTATCGCCAGCCAGCCCATTACCTTCGATCAGTGATGACGATTTTCCTACGGATCTCCCATCCCACTGGGGCTCTATTCCCGATCTGGACGGACCATATTCCCTCCCGCCAACACCACCCACCATCGATGGACCGTTTCACATCCCACCAACCCCTGAACTTTCTACGTCTAGTTTCGACGATCTCGGACCACCGAGTATGAGCGATGGTCAGGTGGAGGACTATTTGACAGATGAGAAGGAGAATACCCCACCGAATGCAGCTGGCTATCCCGAACTGGATCTTAATCGTCATCCATTTCGCCGTCCACTGACTAATTTGAGTAGTCGGTATAACGTTAGAACTGAATTGCAAAACTTGGATGAAGCGGTTGCATTTTGGGACGACGTAGACTTTGTTGACGATTGGGTGTTTTAACTTGTGTATCTTTCTTCTTCTACTTCATATTTTGATACATGTATTCAATAAACATACATGGTAAGCTATGACTATTTTATTCAAGGGTGAACTGGGTTATAGGACATATCATGATAGAAGTTAAAATGAATGTTAAAGATTGAATTTAAGATTGGAAATCGATCATAAAATTTTACACGTTAGCATTATTTTAATGTTGAAAATGATTCATACAATTGAGAGTATTCCCAAGTCAATGATTATCAAAAATAACAGGTCATTGGAATAACATTTTATTATAGAGTTGTACTTTCTTGAGTTATTTCACAACATGCATTATTCTTGCACAAGGTACGATGTTCGGCATAGTCACTTAAGCTACAATAATGAACAATATAGGACTTGTGGAGTTGTCCATTGTCCACCGTGGTTGATTCATGCATCACAGTGATGGGGTCAACCTTGGTCCAGGCCCATGCAGCTTCACAGGAATCATAATTTAAATACAGTGTATGCACATAAAGTCGATAGTGTAGTTCAAAGCAATAATGAAGGAGAATCTCAACCACATCTGACAGCGCACAGTGGTACCCATACTGTACTTTGGCAGCTTGCGTTTCTGTGAGTGCTTTCCCTCGGCGTAAATGTAACAGGGCTCGACGGTACGCTTCTTTCCCTTCATACTGGGAATGATTCATCCAGTGACATCCGCGACGCATATGTTCCTTGTAACCAAGTCTATACACTTCACTATCCCGCATACATGAGGTGAATATATTCCAATGAGAGTCAATGCGTTGAGACCATTCGGGGAGAGAAATACTATCCATGGTCACTTTTTCCAAGAGTTTTATGCTTTTCAACCAAGTTCTTTCCATCTCCGATAATCCATTCCCTACAATCAGTTCCGCGTCTCCATACTCGCGTGTCATTTCATGGACCCAGCAATTAAAACGGTGAATAATCACATTCTCTTCTGCACCACATTTCCCAATCACACGTGGGTTGAGACCATGAATAAATTGAGTCGCAAAAACATCACACCCCGATGACTCATGTTTGATAAAGTCATGGAAGCGCGATGTAATGGTCACATATCCAGTCGGTTTATCGTCTCTGGGCGTATAATGACACCAAATGGCAGCGACTTCCTGCATGGGATCTCCTTCCGTATCAAATACGATGAAATTGCGCACCGGCTTCTTCTGCTCCACCCACCATTGTTGTACTTTAGGATGATCAAATGTAATGGTATAAGAACCTTGCATGAGCTCGCCCAAGTGCTGAATCCGACGCATCGTGAAATGAATCTCGTCTTGTGTGTCTCGACTTATATACCCGTCCCTAGGGTGGTGTACAACATGATTGGTTTAGCGATGATGACGTCTCCTTCGACGTTTTCCTCCTCCTGATATTTTATTCGCTAAAGCACTTACGCCTGCGGCACCGGCTGCACCCGCTGCTCCCAACGCTGCAGCTTTCCCTGCGGCAATAAGTGCAGGGACGAGGGGGAGTAAAAATGGGAGGATGCCTCCTCTTTGTTTACGACTCCCGCGGTAGATTCCACCCTTTTGTCTTCGACTTCCACGGTAAATACCCCCTTTCTGACCTCCGCCTTTTTGACGACGGCTTCCGCGATAAATACCTCCACGTTGCATGATTGCTGTGTTAGGATAGATGACTCTACTTAGTTCTTACGCTTCCCAATCAGAACTTAGTCACAACAATAGGAGAATGATCACTACATTTATTCATCATCCAAATCTACATTATACGTGAACCAATTCAATTGGTTCTTAAAAACAATGGGATTCAGAGGTCTCCCTCGTTTCTTACTAAAGTCAAATGAATATTTGCGTGGGTCCCGATTTCTATTCTCTGGTCGAAGCGAGGCTTGGGGGACACTGTTCACTTCCTTGGGTGGATTCGGTTGACTCTCATATATCCGTTTCAACTTTTCGCGCTGATTTTTCCATATTTTCTTGGCCATATGCTCCTTATGCAGCGAGATAAATTGACGGACCTTCTCTTCCTCCACGTCACGGTGCAGCATCTCACCACAGACACACATATAGACAAAGTTGTCGATTGCCTCATTCGTCTTGCTCCACGACGGATTCCATCCACACACCTCCTTATGTTTTTTGCAAACATGTTCCCATAAGAAAAATGCTTGGTACATGTTATGACACCAGGGACAGCGTGCCAACTTCACTTTTGACAAGTCGTACAGATATGAATTCGTACTCTCCGGCTCCACTGGGCGATTCGGGTCCAAGGGTTCGGTGGGCATATACATGCTCAAATAGGGACATAAATGTTCATTCCATTCGTTCTCCTCCTCCTGAATCTTCTCATCACAGTACCTGCACCGACCCACACATGGATGTTTATGGTAAGCTTCCATATTATAGTCTTGTTTGCAAAGCAGGCAGGTGAACTCACTCTCCTTGTCGCCCCAATAACCTCTATCCAGTGAGCACTGATGATCGGTAGTCCACCATTTCCCACAACGATCGCAATACTCCTTCCCTATCTCCTTGCGTCCATGACGGATGCATTGTGAAAACAGTCGGAAGCGTTTATTGCAAAACTCGCACTCATAATAGGGTTGAGGGCGGGGACGGACTGTGGTTCGCCTCTTCTTTGTTGGTGGCTCCATTATATCGTGGTTCAGATCATGTATCTTACGTAAACAATGAACCAAACCCAATGTCAATCTGCATACACAAGATTCCTCCAAAATAATGACACTCCAGTTGAGAACGTAACTTCTTCTGCAACGAATCGATCAGTTCTTCCACGTCCCAATCGTCACCAATGTTCAAATAGCGATAGGACACGTCCAGTGCACCTTTGGGGAACTTTGCAGATGTTCGAATATCAAACAAGAAGCGTGGTCCATACAGTATTACATTCAGCAACTGAATACGAAGCTCTGCAATAATCTTCTCTAACGACACACTCTTCTCCTTTGTCGGAATAATATACAGTGTATTACAGTCTCGTTCCACAATAAAGTCTTTCGATGAATAAGGTGTATAGGATATCTCCTCTTTGGGATGACGTGTCGCAGCCAGAGAGCGTAACGTTGCTGTTGTCGGCATAGGATGAGAATGAATTTCTCTGACAGCGCCTTTCCTTATATACCCTGCGGTGACTCATCACACGTGCTCGGCGCCGCGTGCTCCGATTGGTGCTCCGTGCTCAACCCCCAAGTGCGCCGATGCGTGGGCGTGTGCTCTGTTTCCTGTCTTCTTCGCTACTGATGCGTGGGCGTGTGCTCCGTGCTCTGATGCGTGGGCGTGTGCTCTGTTTCCTGTCTTCTTCGCTACTGATGCGTGGGCGTGTGCTCCGTGCTCTGATGCGTGGGCGTGTACTTAAGTGCAATGCTGGTGAAAGGGGCTAGACTCTCCTACTCTCATCTTCGATTATTACGCCGAATATCATCCTACTACGATGCCTCGAAAGTGCAGTGTCGGTGGCTGCAAATCCAACAATTCATCGACTTCGGAAAGGTGCTCTATCTATAGATTCCCTACAAACTCAATCGAACTAGACAGGTGGCTGTCAGTTTTACCTAATGTAGTCGCTAATGACAGTATAACAAAGAATATGGGCGTTTGTCGCCGTCATTGGCCTCAAGACATTCCTATGAAAAAGATATTTGGTCGTGATGTGCCTGACTGTCCTCCATCAGTGTTCGTTGTTTGTCCACCTTCCTTTTCACGTCAGACTGCAAATATTGTGGAGAGAAATGTCAATAGCAGAAGAGTAACATCATCCAGTCGTGCTGGAGTGGATCAACTTGACTCTTTTCAGCTTTTAGATGAAATTCCTACTGATTTTATTGCATTTAGCAATGAAATATCTCAGAGGGAATTCATCGAATCGAACTGTGTTGCTGTGAAAAGTGATTATTTGATCCGCCTTCTTTTCTTTGATGATTCATATGAAACCATCGATTATAAGATCATCATATCATCTGACTACTCTATTGTCGCAAAGAAGAGGAATACAGGTGTGCGATTGAGTGTTCTACAGGATTTACTTGGATTTCAGTACAAACTACAAAAGTGGTCTCAACTAGAGGCAGTTATAGTACGAGTGAGAAATTATTCGCCAAATGAAGCTGAGGAAATGGAAGCTGTTGTTCGAATAATCACAGAGACTGTTACATTGCTGGATCTAGACCACCATTCTGGAACAGTTAATCTTGTCAGAAAAATCTTCAGAAGGTCGTCGGTATTCATCTAACACTATGCATATTGCCCTCAATTTTTATTTAGCAAGTCGAGCTTCGTACATCAAATTGCGACGGTTTCTTTGTCTTCCAAGCATCAATACATTGACTAAGAATTTGGAGAGAGTATTTGGCATTGGCAATGAGTCTTACTCCGAGAGAATAGCTCATGTTGTATTTGATAGACTTGAGCAGTTTCAAAGAAAGTGCATTTTACTTTTCGACGAGGTGTTTGTACAGCCGGAAGAAAAAATAAAAAATTAGCGTCATAGTACGATGCATGTTACAAATTACATCAAAATTGATTTGATGAAAATTGTTCTTTATTGCTTTCACAGTTAAGCTTATCATGAGTATTGATGCATGTAGTAGACTAGCTTATTAACAATGTTGGCAGGGCTACTTAATGCAATATGCTACGTGCATTTCAGGCTCGTGGAGGCATAAGAGCTTTCATTGGTAGGGCCTATGTAATATACCGTAGTTTAAATCTAAATCATGCTGAAAAATAGATATTTCAAGTTGTTAGTCAACGTATTGTAAGCAGTAAAACCGGCCTCCAGCTTGATTACACACATCGCGAGTTTGCCGTCCCGACTGTTATCTAATTTTAGTAGTCCCTGATAATATTCGCTTATATAGCATTAGCACAACCGAATATTTGACATAAAATAGTGGTTTCAGAAAAATTTTAATTTCTAAGGTTCCTCGTATGGTTGTGTTTGATGAAATGTTGTTTTATGATTTTTTATGTCTTATGATAAGGTTCTTGAAGTCTGTGATTCCTTATCTAGTTAGAACAATATTTCTTTACAATCGGTGCCATATAGAATAGAGTAGAAAAATGTTTTATTCAATCAAATAAAAATCAAAAGGTACCATACATAGTTCAACATTGATGCAAATAAAAGTTAAATACATTCATAAAAAGACATGCAGTGACATGTGAACACCATAGATTGATTTCATGACTTTTCACTGCGAAATTTTGCTTAAATGACAAACCATAAAAGGAAAAAAAGATGACTTCATTTTAACGGTTCTACAAAGAGGTATGCATGGAATATTTGAAAACACCAGACGTTTAGGTATCAAATGATGAACACAATGAGTAACATTAGATTCTGAATGTGAATAAAGTATTTTGCTTAACATAAAACAACACTTTGAAATTTCATCAATGGAGCAGTCACACTTTCTTTCACTGTTTCTATAAATGATGCGATCAGCTCTTTTGTCTATTCTTTCTAATCGGAGAGACAAAGTTTTATTCAAGTTTACAAATACGGGACATGCATACTCCAAAATAGATCTAACATAGGATGTATAGATGATAAGCAATTCTTCATCAGATACAAACGGGCGCAATTTACGTAAAACAACATCGCTTGTTGCAACTTTGATAATTTTGTCAACATGACAATGCCAAGATTTATTATTATAGTATTATTATTTAAGATTTATTATGGATTGCCAAGATGACAATCCCGAGTATTGATACCGAATATTCAAAGGGAAATTGTACAGACTGGGATTACGCAAAACTTTACTCTTAAGACAACATTACATTTGATTTCATAAACTTTATTTGCATGTTATTCCCTTCGCACCAAAACCACATCCATTATGGCATTCTTGACGAGCTCTCAATATTTGAAACTTCAGAATTAAATGCAGGTACTATGAATGTGAGATCATCGGCATACTTTACACAATACATTATACATCATTATCATGATTGCATTGATAGTCCCCAAAAAATGCCGAATATTCGGCATGAAATTGTGGTTTCAGAAAAATCTAAATTTCTAAGGTTACTCATTGGTTATGTCCTGATAAAAAGTTGTTTTATGATTTTTTATGCCTTATGATAAGGTTCTATAAGTCTGTGATTCTTTATTTAGTTAGATCAATGTTTCCTTACAATCGGTGCCATTTACCCCGGCTGTATGTCTCATAATCGGCTCATTTATCGGCGGTAAATCCGACTCTTTGTCTATATTTTATAGAAACAGTCATGCTATTGTCCTACGCTTACCGAATTTACTAAAAACAGGTAGAACATGCAATGTACAAGTATACTAGAATAATTATGTGCATCTTTTGTTTGTGCCTTCGTCAAAGATGATAATGGAATGATGTTTTAAGTTTTGTTATAGGCATGTTCGAAATCTTATTATTGTCAATAGTTGAATATTGGAAATACTAATTAAGGTACATAACTGCATATCTTAGTTTAAATTGTAGAGAATTAATAAAAGCATCATTTAAGTTTTTTGACCTTAAGCATGGCCCACAGGAACCTCAAAGCCGATAATTCCTGGAACATTTGGCCCGCGCTATAAAAAGTTTGCGGATTCCTGCTCTATACCGATAGTCGTGACTACATTGTATGAATATGTGTTGGCCTTCGTTTGCAACATAGACATCGGAAAAATCGAATATTCAATGCAAATACACCTTTTCCATTTCTATTTCAGATATTTCCAAATGAATTTCAAACTCAACTTTGAAGGTATCTGGAATCCATCTGGAAATGTCTGAAATCGATTTGGAAATATCTGAAATAGACATGGAAATTTCACTATTTATGCAAATTATTTCAAAATCAATATCGACGTCAAGTTGTCGATTATTATACGATTCGTTTTCGGAAATGCTAAATGGTCAGCAAGGTCTGACTATGATTCCAGTGTGCTAATAATAAATTCCTGTGGTATCAGAATTGATACCATAACTATTGGCGGTCTAGTAGTAGTGCTTGATTAGCATTCACATAGAGGAAGCGCAGCTGCAAAACACACATATAGTGATGCTCATTGAGGTATTAACTGTCGTTCGCAGTTGCGTCTGTTGAGAAGTATTAAGTAGTGCAAAAATTGTGATAAAAAATATTGTATCAAAATTGATACCATGTCCATTCTCCAAATAGATTCTTTGATTTTTTATTCATCTTCAGTTATTCTGTCATAGTGTCCGCTTCTTCCAGTTATCTGCTTTTCCTCATGGTATCGTATTTACTGTCTTCGGAGGACCTCATCGTCACTTTATTCCTCTTCAGGACGTCATCGTCTCTTTATTCCTCCTCAGGACGTCATCGTCTCTTTATTCCTCCTCAGGACGTCATCGTCTCTTTATTCCTCTTCAGGACGTCACAGTCTCTTTCTTCCTCCTCAGGACCTCATCATCTCTTTATTCCTCCTCAGGACCTCATCGTCCCTATATTCCTTCTCAGGACGTCACAGTCTCTTTAATCCTCTTCAGGACGTCATCGTCTCTTTAATCCTCCTGAGGACGTCATCGTCTCTTTAATCCTCCTGAGGACGTCATCATCTCTTTAATCCTCCTGAGGACGTCACAGTCTCTTTATTCCTCTTCAGGACGTCACTAGGATTGCTGAGTCATAGAAATTATATGACTATAAAGATATCGTCGTCTTGCCTTCCGCTACTTCAGCATATTTCATAAATCTCTTCATGTTCGCATATTCCAGAGATTCCAGTTCCTGTGGACATGAAAGTTAGTTCACCGAATGTTTGGGCAGGAGAGAATATGACAATCACCTGCGGTCCTCGTTCTCCCTCCACAACACCTCTGAATATAAGAATAAAGATTGGGAATGATGTTGTTGTAACTGCAAAGACCAACAATGTCAGACAGACACGAACTCCCTCCTGCTGTAAGAACTTCACGTCACATGTGACGGCTGTCATCGGTGACGGTCGTGTTGTTGTAACTCTCCGCAGCGTCTTTCCCAATTTGGGAAGTAAATGGATTCAATGTCGACTATTCGCGGTGAGTGTTGACTTCCTAGTTCTGATTTTATCCGTTTTATGAAAAGAAAATAGAAATACGGACGACGATTTCTTTTCTTCTTCAGATTGGTCATGAAGGTGTTGACAGAAAGCAGATGAGAGTTTCTTGGCCCTCTGCAATACGAGAGCTCAGATTGAGTCCTGAAATACCAACAGAAGGAACGCAGATGGAAATCTCGTGTTCTGTACAGCGATCGTCGGCGGGAACAGGAGATGAGGTACCAGAACTGTCAGGTAAGTCAAGGTGAAGGTGATGTACGTGAGTAAGATGGAGCATTCCAGAAGCACGCAAGTGATTATATATCTATCTTCATCAGAAATGAAATGAGGTGCAATGAACATTGTCCTAAGCTTTTCCATGATAGCTTCCCCAAAACTTGTCATATCAATGCGCTGAAAAAACACGATATTTTCTCATTGAATATTATTTACATGAATATATCTATGACTCAATATCTAAAACTCAAATGACTCACGCTTTTTTCTGCATTGTTTCACGGTATTTGCCCATAGAAAAACAGCTTACGACAATATCATTATTATGTAGATTTTGCTATGTAACAATGCAAAAATCTACATAATAATGACATATTGTTTATACTCATAAGCACACTTTCTTCCATGTGGCCGAGTTGTCATTTATCCCACTTTCATTCATTTTGTGCTGAGTATTTAGCAAGAATGCAGAGTGCTACTATTTTAAAAGTCTTAGGTTTGACCCAACCAAGGCTTGAATCAAGGTCTCCTGGACGAAGAGAGAATTCTCTACCAGAAGGCCACAGCGTCGATGCAGAGATGATGGCCTGTGATGATGACCTCCGCTTCTTGTGATGGCGTAAGAGGAGGCCGAAATTAATAAATCACTTAAAAATACTTGCCATCTTCTATACTTGGCTTCCCAACTAAAACTCATGACAAGAAATGAATCTTGTAAGAAATGTAAAAGAAAACGAGTCAGTGGGCAATAGATGGTCTATAAAACGAGACTTGGTGCTTCAAAATAGCGCATTTAATAAACTTGGAGAATACCTAACTCTAAGCCCACCACACACCACTGATGACAACATGGCGATTAAATATACTGCAGCGAAGTAGAGATAGCTAAGCTCATTTTGGAAGTCTCCATTGCAATTTTCTCCCTTTTTAAGATGAGCAAGCTGATAATATGTATGCAGTTTATCAAGCTGGGGTATTTACTTAGCACCAAAAGCCAAAAAACCAAAGATATCTTTAACCCTCAGAGACCTTTGGGGGGTGGTCCTTTCCTCCTCAGGTCTCAGAGGGTGGAGAAATTACCATCAGAAAATTTTACCATCAGGTGAAAAATGATCTTGTGCATGTCCACGATGGTGCTGCTTACTTCATGTTCCTGCATCTGCGCTGTGTTAGAAGATTGCAAAATGCGAATTACTTGCTTTCGTACATGATCGTGTATGACTGGCCGGCCTGCATGAATAACTCGACATAAATCAATGCTCAAGCTGGAAGCCATCATTATATTCATAGTTCAAGACTAAAGTCAGACTGTTGGCAAAGTTTTCACAGCAGTAACTGATGATTTTGTAAGATCCCCACAGCTGCTTTGAGAGTCTAAAAGTTGCAATTATGGCTCAGTTTAGGCCTATTTCCGTTAAGGATGGATATATTTGGAAAAATGGACAAGTTCACGGGCACTGTTGCATGGAATAAATTAATATCATTAAAGCTAACTGTCTGAGGTTATGTGGTGACAGCGAACATCTTAAAGCCTCCTCCTAGTACAACTGATACTGTGGTGAATGTCGTTGAATAACAAAATCACCATATTTCGCATGTGTGTCACAAGGCTGAAAGACACTAAAAGAATGAAAGGTAACGATTTTCAATCAACTTCCCAATGTTTTGATGTCAATTTAAGCAGGTTAACTCAGCATTTGTTCCCATCAGGTCTCAGAGGATGTGAAAAGGCTCAGATCTCTGGGAGTTTTAGTGCAAAACATGTGATTTTTCAATCTATCCCGTCACTTCTCGCATCTTCGCGGCTTGCAAAGAAAGACATCAAGTTAAAGGAGCACGGCTCTACTTCATGCTGTCTGTTATGATCAGGTCTGTGAACATATCTCCAGGTGAAAATCATTGATCGACAAAGAAGTATTGTTATCATTCTTATCATGGTCTGACAAGCATTATTACAGTTCATTCTCAGACCGTCTTCCTGTTCAGGATGTCTTCATGATTGTTTTCGAGATCAGGATTTGATGGATGCAGTTATGATTTCAATGACAAGCAACTGTTGCAATGTGCGACCGTTATACCCATAGAAATAGATTGTTTATCTCAAGTTGACTAGAATGGAAATTGACTCAAGGTCGCGGCACATCCGGGGGAACTAAGTTGGGGCATGAATAACCAATGAAAAGCTTCGATTTACACATGTGACTGATTCTAACCCAATCATACAGACGTTGGCAAGCGTATCTAAATGAAAATGCGTGCGATTTATGTGCCGTTATTGTGCATTGCATGAAGCTTAACTTCCATTCTAGAGGTTTTATTGTTGTCGATTTCTATGGTTGTACCACAGTCCACGAAGTTGTTTCCAGTATATTTGAGAATTGCAATGTGAATTCTGTCTGATTCGTCAAACAAATAAAGATGTTCGACAGAAAAATCCTCCATTGTCATACACTACGATTTAGTGCAGAAGAGGTTCATATCTTTTCATATATGCATTTTTATCACGTTTCGTTCCGGACCTCATAATAAGTAGGACTTAATAATTAGGCGAGACGAATACTGGGGTGCGTTACTAATTTTAAATGTATAAGCTGATATGCGTTGATATGGCGTTTTTATCAATTCTTCACATTTTTCCTTACAAAACTAAGATGATGCATGACTTTTACAAATTAAATCTTGACTTGCTTAAACATGTTAACAATTAATGAAAATGTCATCGCCTTCCAGATAGTGTCATTTCGTGCATCATTATCATAATTACTTAATCTCACCTCTTCATTGTCATTTGTGTAAATACCTCCATTCGCCTTGTCATCAGTCATCTCACTCACGTTCACTTACTTTGTATTATTTGTACGTGTTTTTCAACTGAAAAAATATACATTTCTGATATCTTTAATAGGAAAACCAAATCTTGTGGTCAAATACGGTGCATTTCGGTCATGCACTAGACCATGATCACGCAGAATGAATGCATAGATACTGGTGGACATACAAATCACCAGATATAGTGAAATATCAAAATTATATGTCAATCGAAAAACAGCAACAGTTCAATAACTGCAAAGAATTATGAAGTGCTTAGACATACTCCTACAAATTAATTACAAGTATAAATGATTAAAAGCAAATTGCTTCACAGAAAATAAGAAGAAGAATTCACAAGTCAGGAAGAACTGAATCTTGCGACTGTCCAACAAGAGACTTTCATTTTACTGCCGTTTCCTTCACACGACCATAAGGCTTCCTTTACTATCCTCTCTCTGCAATTCTGTGCATTTTGATTGAGTTAAAATTCATATTGTGGCTGTTACTCAAAATGTGGTTCACCCATTAAGATTCATCAAGGACAGTCTCTCGTCCACGGTCCTTCCAGTCTCACCTATGTATCTATATGTAAAAATATATATGAAAGAATATTTCACTGGGACAAGGCCTTTCAAGGTGAGCATTAACTTCTGAAAAAACGGTTGATATATAGGCGGAATGTAGTGTGCTTCCCCATGTAATTTTGATGCTTTAAACAATAAATAGTCACAAAACTTATTTCCCAACAGGTTTGGTCGTCAAACAGAAAACCCTTTCTCGGCAGCATGATCGCCGTGGTTTCCCGGTCGTCAATCGTCTTTGGACAGCAGTTGTCACCCGACAGAACAACAACCGGCGTGTTGTTTGTCAGTTCGATGGTGTGGAGAAGTCAAGAACGTTGAATGTCACCTGTGAGTTTCCTTTGAGTTTTCTGATGTGGAAATGTTGTTGAAAGATTGTCTCACGTTTACAGATAAGCCAAGAATAACAGAGTTCTCACTGAGTGCTGTCGTGGGATCGTCAATTCTATGTCAGGCAGACGCAAATCCTCCAGCCGAAATGACTGTCAGAATTAAAGGGAAAACATTCTCTGGAAGAAACAACTTGCTGAGTTTCCGATTGCCGATGAACACAACCGAAGGAGAAACGGCAATAGAATGCACGGCGACAAACAGACATGGAAGTGATGAAAGGAGGAGGAACGTCAATGTGAAAAGTAAGACATTTCCTGTGTTTCCTGAGCGGTGACAGATAGACTTTGAGGAGAACAGAATATTGAATTGAATTGATCACGATTTATTAAAAAGTTGCATTATGACAAAGCTTCAAAGCAACTGTACACATTTAATGAAATGATATATACACGTATAAGAGTGATGAAAATTAGTCTGACATGAAAAACTTCTTCGCTGATAATTTAAATGCACGAAGGGAATCTGCAGGTTTCACCTTGATAGGCAAATTCTTCAAATATATGGGCAGAAGAGTAAGAAAACTGCTTCTTGGCAGTCTTCATCCGATGTCTTGGCAAATTGAGCGAATTCATTGCTGAGGAGCGAAGACGAAGTCGGATTGGAAGGGAGCTAACAGACACAACTAGATTACAGAAATAATGAGACGAACAACCGAGAAGACATTTGTATGCGAGAATAGTCAGCCGAAGATCAATCCTTGATCTCATGCAGAGCCGCTCCAGTTCTCTGAGAACTTGGAAACAAGTCGTGCAGAGGCGTTGATAACACGCTGAATCATAGCTAACTGGAGCTCTGGAGTACCTGCCAAAATGGAAACACAATAGTCCAACTTGGGAAATACCAGCGATTTGACTGATGTCGATGCAAGCAGACGAGTACATTTTGAGAAGCAAGAATGTTTTAAGATTGATGATAACAGTCACCTCTATTTGCCTATATTTTTCTTCATTTGTGATGAATCTTTTGAATTTTACTGAAGGTGCTGATGGTGTTGTCTTTGAAGATGTCCGACTCCGATAAATCGTGTGTGATATATCCCTTTCTTCGATACGTCAGTCTGCCTAACACGATTTCATATATGGTGTAGGCCTCTATACGTGAGATATTGAGTTGCAATAAAATTATATATTGATACTGGGTTATGTGTTATTTACAGTTTCGCCATATGAGTGAATTCGCGGTCTTTAACGAGTGATGAGCGGAAGAGAAATCCCGGTAAATAAATCAGAACAGGTGATTCTATATATATGCCGTTCCATTTGTTACGAACGTACTTTTCGTGAACTTTAGGAATTCATTTAATCAGAAATATATGTTGTCATCACTTGTATCCTTAACTGGCATACACATCAATAAAGGACCGAAGATAGTTTGTGATTTTGGCTTTAAGACATTTCTAGCTAATTCTCGTTCATATTTCGGTACATGTTACGAACGTATGCCATTTGGACAAAGAGAAAATTGAGAATTCGAATTTTGCATTTTCTATCAAACTAAAAGTGTTAGTGCGAAAATTCTTGTTCTCCAAAAACAACATCTCACTTGCGAACCCAAAAATAACGAACACTAGCTATATTATCGTTCACTATATGCCCTTATATGATCGATACGTAATAATCTGTGATAAACTCTGTAATTTCGTGTGCAAACCTATCATTCTGTTTCCAAATTGAGGAACAGTCTTCATTTTGTGGTTGTTTTCATTGTTGGAAATGGAATTTTCAGATTTTCGTCAAATATCTTCCAAGTGATTAAGTTATCGATAATTTCGAATGATGGGAGCAGAGTCCATTATACGTAGAATAGAAGCGTATGATTTCCCAAAATTTCTTTGTCTCATTTTGCACATATTTGATGAAAGTCACGCCGCTTTACAATACACATTTTATTATTATCCGTCACATACAACCGTATTGTCTCCTCTGATGCCTTCATCACCTATACACGTAGATGAACATGTGTGAAGATGGGAACATGCGTGATTCGATGAACATTTATGAAGATTCTTATATTTGACGAAAGTCATGTCATTGTAAACACATTTCTCCTATGATTTGTTATGCGTCTCGTTTTCTCCCCAACATCTCCCATAATAGCATCTTTCTGTTATTATTACATTATAATAATAATTTTATTATTCTTCTTCTGAGACTACTTGTTTTCTATATCTCTAAAAAATGTTAAAAACAGACAGCATTTGTACAGTTGTCTAGCTGAGTGATTATAGCGACCAGAGAAACAATATACGAATGTTTTTATGCAATGCAAATCTTCCTTGGTTTGGTGGTGAAAACTAGTATTAAAATCTATTGTGTAGCTGATTAGTTTATAAATATAATTTCTGTCGATGGAAGATTGTTATAAGTAGGCCGACAGATATCAGCAAGTAGTACAAAAATGGAGTGTTTGAATGTCCGAAAATGGTGTCTTGCCAGAATCTCACCCATGCGCGTGGATATCCACATGGTATTTGTCCTTCGAGTATTTAGATATAGGCCAGTTGAGCCCAACCAATCATGCGTCAATGAAGATATCCCATTCCTGGAACATGATGACCCATATATCTGTATATCAACAGCGAAGATATGCACTTTCAGGTCAAAGCTGTGTACAAGTTGAATAATGTCCATGATGTATAATGAAAACAACGCCGGTCTGAGGACTGAGCCCTGAGGCACACCAGAAGTCACTGACGAAACAGATGAAAGCGTGTCACCAGAATGAAGGTTTTGGGAACGGCTTTTCAGGTGGGAGTGGAACCATTTCAGAGCCATGCCATCCAATCCACATGACAGTCTGAGACGATCGGGAAAGACATTGTGCATTACACAGTCAAATGCAAACGATAAATCTACATGTAAAGATGAAACAGTGTGATGCTACCATTATCCATCGCAGTATGCAGGTCACTAGGGATCTTCAAAAGTGCCGTCTATGTACTATGATATAGTCGATAAGCAGACTGATGTCTTGACAGCAGTTCTCTTGACGTCAAGTATTAAACAAGTTATAAGTCTTTCAACGTACAAAATTATGATACTAAACAGGGTGACCAGTGCGAAATAGTTAGAAATTGCTACGAAATTCGGGCCCTGGTTCGAAAGAGTACGAAATGTTCTCTCATTACTACTTCAATCAGGGAAGAGAATTTTCCGGATTTCTTGACGGCCATCCGGGTCATTTCTGAGATTCGCCAGAAAATGCAATAAATATTGGAGGGGTAGGGAAGTAGGGGGTAGGCAGGCATATGATTCTTCCGGTTTTTGCCGGATTTCTGGTTTTCGGCGATGAATTTGGTACCTCTCGTGAATCGGCGAATTTCGATAAGAAAAATATACGGGTATGTCTTTTCAGGAGGAAATGAAAAAATCTAGAAAGTCTTGTTAGTCTTGTCCTTCAATTAGCCTATATATAGGAATAAAATGTTTCCTTTAATGCTTCTTTTAACACTTCATTGAATAAACCTCTGATCGAGTGGAAAGCTAAGAAACTTGCTCGGCTATATATAAAGAACACATCTCAAGGATCCCTGAGATAAAAAGAGGATGATAACTGGGCTCTCTCAGGTGGAAAGGCGCAGAAAAGGGGCCTTCTCTGAAAAGTGTGGTTGAGGGGGGCCCACTCTGATGGAAAAAAGATGAGAACAGGACCGCCTCCGATAGAAGGAAGATGAGAAAGTAACCCCTTCAGATAGGAAGTCGTATAGAAAGGCTGTAGAAAACGAAAACGGCTTTTTAAAATTCTACTCTCAAAAGGCTGGAGGTTTTGTCTGCGATACTTTGCCTCAATATGGTTGAGCTCTAATTATATGTGGCCTTAGTGCATTAATATTCAATGTACTGGGTGTCCAGAATTCAATGGCAAAATTGAAATGTCTATAAATAACAAATAAAAATACTTTATATGAACATTCCTCCTGCTTTTTGAATGAGGGACATACTTTTCCTATTTCAGTTTTGTGGTTGCGACTGATTATGATCAATATTTTTATCTATAAAACAAACTATACATGCAATGATAGTAATATTAAAGATTTATATTCCAGGATTAATATTTGTTCTATTTCGTGTAAACATACAAAACAGAAATCATATATCATAGCAAATAGCATCGAACAGAATTATTGGTTGAAATCACAAAAGCCATATGTTTTATTTTTAATGACCAAGTGAGTGACGAAATGAGTCATCAACTGAAAGAATCATGAAGACGAGAATTCGTCAATCTCGTCACCATTCACTGTTGTATTTGCTATGATGGAGACTACACTGTAAATCGCTGGATACGAAAATTACATACAAACACATACCAAGTTTACATACAATTTGAAACCAACATTTGATACGAGATTCTGGTATATATAAAGAAATCTGGTATGTTTTTCATACAAATGGACATTTACTTTCGTATGTGATTGGTATGTAAACGATACGAACTATGCTAACTGTGATTGGCTGTTTTACGTTGAAATACGAAATCTTGGTATGTTTTATATACGAGACCCGATGCAAATTGGTATGTGTTTCGTATGTCTTTCGTATGAATAGCTTTATGTCATATGGCAAAAAATATGTTGTACTACATACTACTTACAAATAACTTTTTTCCAATAATACCAGTCGTGAATATTTCTTTGTGAAAGTGTGATATCTAATTAGATTAGATTTATTGTGAAATTAAAGCCGCATGTCTTCTTTGCAACTTGTCTTATAGCATTCACAAGACTCATAATTAGCTCATTTCCTTGAACTAAATCGATAATCATCATTTCAATAAAACGATAACTTTTGAGCAACCATGTTGACTTATATATCTCAAACATAACTATTTTTGCGTTCATAAATTATAATGTGTCTTTATTTTGGATTGATAATATGCTTAGTTCCAAAATTACATAATGCATAATTGTTGTTGGTCAAATACTTATTGATTATTTATGGAATGCCTCGGACTTACATGTATTAAAATCGAATTCAGTACTGTTAGTTTGACTATAAAATGTCATTATCTCACTACTTACAAAGCAGTAGTAGCATTAGTGTGATCTTTATTGACAAAAGACCTTAAATCAACATACTTTGGACATGATTGATGCTTTCTTTTAAAATTGTGCTGGTATGGCTTTAGTATGTAAAGCATACCACACTTGAAATAACATGCGAAAAGCATACAAATATATACCAAGATCATACAGAAATATACCAAAAAATATCTTGGTATGCATCCTTCGTATGTGATTGGTATTGAGCGATTTACAGTGTACTACAGATAAAGTTGATATTGTCAAGATTAATTTCATGAAAAGAGAATGTGTCACAGCTGCTGTTCGAGCATTCTGCACATGTCATTGCATTAAGAAGAAAGAAAATGCTCCGATTTACAACTCAGTTCAAAGAATGAACGAGAACTTTATGGAAACAGGAAGTGTCAACATCATGCGATTATCTTCGAAAAGATGAAGCTCCGAGGACTTCGAATGAGTGGAAGACATTGTTGCTACAAATTCAAGGAAAAGCTGTCGATCAATTGCAGCTAGTTTGGAACACTCAGTTTCAAAATCGAAATTCCACGACATTTTGAGAAATGATCTGAACCTCAAGCCATTCAAGATGCAACAGTACCGTCTGTTGAGGGATCACTCTATGGAAGAACACAGAACATTCTGCACAAGATTCATCGAAGAAGTGACATAAGACGACTACTTTCACGAGAAAACTTTGTTTACGGATGAGTCAATGTTCGACGTGAATCCTTTTCTGAATAAACAAATTATCCGAATTTGGAGTGAAGACAAACCAATGCCAGCCGTTTTCAAGAAGACAGACTTTCCTCAACAGCAAATGGTATGGATTGGTTTCATTATGAATTTCGTTATGGGTGCAAATTTCTTCGAGACGTCGGTTTCTTCGGATTCTTATTGTGAAATGTTAACTATCATGTGATTTCTCAGCTGAAAGCAAAGCGGAAGTTTTCATCAACAATCTTCCAGCAAGATGGAACACGGCGAAAGACTGCGCACCAGACTCTCCAGCTTCTTGATTCGAAGTTTCCTGGACGTGTGATTTCACAGGGAGGTGAATTTGTTGGACCTGCGTATTCACCTGATCTTTCACCGGTCCAGTTTGCTTTGTGGGGTTTTGTCAAGGCAGAATACACGGTCGAAACTTTGGTGATACACAGGATCTCAAAGATTTCATCACGGCCGCTGTGAGAGAATTTCTACAAGATTTCTAATGGTCGGCTGTCGAGTCAATCATCAAAAGATACCATTTGTGTCTTAAAGAAGATGGAGATGTGTCTGACGCATAGATTTTTTATCATCTTATTCATTTTTTAAAATTTGAAATGCATATGATGGAAAGTCAAAATTATTTCAGTTAAAGATGCATAGCTTTTGTCATCATCAATACTCTATACTTTTAGAAATACGGTCTGTTTTTTAAATAGAAGATATTGATCATATTTATTCGCAACCACAAAGATGAAATAATAAAAGTGTATTCACCTCATTCAAAAAGTAGGAGGAATTCGAAAAAGCTCATATAAAGTGTTTTCTTCGAGTTATAGACATTTTAATTTTTGCCATGAGATTCTGGACACCCTGTATTTTTAGTCGTTTCGTAGGGCCTATAATGACTCATATATTATATATATATATATATTTTAGACAACATTTTTGAGGCCCAACAGGCCGAAACATGTCTCGTGGTGGTTACATCTGTTGAGATTTGATATATATATATATATATATATATATATATATATATATATATATATATATATATATATATATATATATATATAAGAAATGTGCGCTCCTGCCCCACCGAATTGTACTCTCCTGCCCCACTTGTATACTCCTGCCCCACGGACGAATATGAAATGTACGCCCCTGCCCCACAACTGTACGCTCCTGCCCCCATGTGCACCCCTGCCCCACTGACTCTCCTGCCCCACGTATGAGCTTTTGCGGAATATGATTGTGCATTGATATGTACTGTTGTGAAAGAAGTTCTATGGCTGTCACAGCACCTATGCCTGGTCCGACGATTGCTGTAGGCCCTGGTCCCTTCAATTTTCGTATTTAGAGTTAGCTTTTGCGGAATATGATCGTGCTGTGATATGTACTGATATGAATGAAGATATATGACAGTCAGAGCACCTCCAAATGCCTGGTCCGACGATTGCTGTAGGCCCTGGTCCCTTCATGTACAAGTGGGGCAGGAGAGTACAATTCTCGGTGGGGCAGGAGAGCACATATCTTATTTTTATATATATATAATTATAATGAATCATATGATTCCTATAATAGATTCATAGTTATTTAGAATTGGATGACGTGTGATCATATCAAAACTGAAAATAGATCCCCTGGAAGAGATCTTCCGGATTTTTCCCCGCTAAATGCATTCCTTTTACCAATAATTTGCGCTCGGTGAAGTGGTCACCCTGCAGCAAAATCGATTTCGTCGGTCCAGTCTGATCACTTAGTACGAAAACATTGAAACAATCACTACTATCTATATACAGAAATTTAATGCTGAATCATTTGAAATCGTAGATGTTCAAACACAGACATCACAAAAACCAAAGAAATAGAAATTAACTTCATCAATCTTCATCAACCTTACACTTTGAAGATGGTGTTGAATAGATTTTCGATGAACAACCCAGATATAAATGACAATGACTTGAGTAATGGATAAAAGACCGTTCCAGGACACCATAAAATTCAAAAAATAGTATCTTTAAAAACGACATAAATTCATGAATTTGTACCCTTTTTCAGGTTTTTAAGACCTAAATACATGAATTTAGACCGGACCAGGACACCATAAAATCAAAAAAATAGTACTTTTAAAAACGACATAAATTCATGAATTTGAACCCTTTTTCAGGTTATGAAGACCTAAATTCATAAATCGGCTAAAGCCAGAGGAGCTTTGCTCCGATTTGGGTGTTTTTAAAAATACCCAATTTTTCAAATTTTTCAAAATCTCAAATTTGTGATTATGACATTTTTCACCCCCCAAAATCATGACCGTTCTAGGACACCGAAAATTATAAAAGTTAAGAATCTCAAATTTGTGATTATGTCATTTTTCACCCCCGCCAAAATCATGACCGTTCCAGGTCATGTAAAACCGGACACCGAAAATCATAAAAGTTGAGAATCTCAAATTTGAGAATTTCAAATTCATGAATTTTATCCATCTTTCAGGTTTTTAAAATATATCATGTGACTAGCGAACCGAAGGTTCAGGGCTTCGCCGTTAAAAATATTTCTTTAAAAATGGAAGAAACAAAAGTGGAAGGAACTTCAGAAATGGAAGGAACAAAAATGGAAGGAACTTCAGAAATGGATGAAACCGCAAGAATATATTCTTCGTTATCTCAATTAAAAATAAGTGAATTAAATATTGAAAAACACAAAGATAGAGTACGTTATATGAAAGATAAGGAATCCCAATTATTATTAAGATTAGAGCATTATAAAAAATTAAGAAAGAGATGGACCAAAGTTAAGAATGTAACACAAGGAATTGGTATATTCTTAACAATAAGTTTAGGTGCTTTAACAATTGTTATATCTTCAGGTGTTTTAGTAATTCCAGTAGTTGCTACAGCTTTAACAGGTACGGGTGTTTTTGCAACTTCACTTGTTACAATGTTAGATAAATCTTTAATAACTAAGAAACGAAAATCATTAAAAACTAAGCATTTACATATTAAAGAAGTCTATGATAAACTACACTACTACTTTCAAAGAGTATGTGATGATAATGTTATTACGTTAGATGAGATTGAAAAATTTGATCAAATAGCTAATGAAGTAAATCAAATATCATTTCAATCACAGACAGAAAAAGTTAATGATAAAAATAAAAAGGATGGTAAAATTTCTAGTGATGGTAAAACTTTTATTGATGATAAAATTTTTAATGAAGAAAATGATAAAATTTTTTTAGAAGAGCTAAAAACTTTATTAGACAAAACTTTATTAGACAAAACTTTATTAAACAAAACTTTATTAAACAAAACTTAAAACAGGAAAATTTTAAACGTGAAAACTTTAAACGTGAAAACTTTAAACGTGAAAACTTTAAACGAAAAGATTACAAACAACAAAGCAATAAAAAAATAATTTGTTCATTAAAATGTTTTTGCTGTATACCAATGTTACCACAAAATTCAAATATTATATTTTAAAAAAAATAGATAAAATTAAAGCTGATAATAAAAAAAAAATATTAAAACATTATATTTGTATATTTTTATTACTCGGTAAACAATTGTTCGATAACTCTTTCATGAATTTTTTTATCAATATTAATTGTGATAAATCCATAATTTTTTGACCAAGCATTATTACACGATTGTTTAAATTCATCTTTATCTCTTATACATAAATCTCTTAACAAATCACTTAAGTTTCTTGCATTTATTTCAAATAGTATAAATATATTTGCATTCTTTCTAATAACACTTCCATCTAATGAATACATACTTTGTGTCAAATAAAATACACTACAGTTATTATGTCTACCTCTTGTGAAATAATTTCTTTGAACTGACTGATTTCTGTCATTAACACAATCATCAAAAATTACACAATGTTTCATTGTTTTATCTAGTTTACTAGGATCTTGCATATTACCACTATCATCTATTAATTGTATTTTTATATGCTTATTTTTATTGGATTCAACTAATTGTTTATTTTTTGCTGCTTCTTCACACCACAAATTTATTTCTTCTTCATATTCAGATTTTTCATATTCTTCGAATAGAGAAGCAATTGCTGTTTTTGTAAGATTATTTTCAAATCCATATTTTAAAAATTGATAGACGGGTTGTTCTGCCGTTGTTGTATAAATTATAAGATTGTTATAATCCAAAAAATTTGGAGTCGTTAAAATTTTAAATAATAGATATGTTTTTTCACATCCTGATCTTCCACAAATAACTGACAAAACTTTATTAGATAAATTTGGATGATGATTAAATTTAAGTTTTTTTTTATTTAAAGTCATTTCATTCATTTTTAAAGTACTAAATTCATCCATTATTGAATTAGTGTTTTTAAAAACAAAAAAATAAAAATTTTAATTTAAGTTTATTTTTTTGTTTCTAATAATAAGATTAATAAGATTAATAAGATTAATAAGATTAATAAGGTTAATAATGAAAAATGATAAAAAAATTAAACTTCTCTAGCTTCGCGTGGGAGTTTATACCTCCCGTACCAAAAGATCTATCATAATCTCTTCACCTCCAAAATTTATTTCTTGTCCTTTTTCATCAGTGATTCTAATGTTAATGTTGTTAATAGTTTTTCTTGTAATAGGAAAATATATTAATGTTTGTGGAAATTCATTTAATCTATAACCAATGGGTACAGTAAAAGCTGGAAAACTGAATATTAAATTTGATAATTTACCATTTATATATCCTCCTTCAATAATGTCACAATGTACAACAATTGAATTTATTTCAGTTATTTTTGGAATCTTCTCACCTAAATGATAACCTTGACTA
This sequence comes from Prostheceraeus crozeri, assembly GCA_907163375.1. Classification (NCBI taxonomy): domain Eukaryota; kingdom Metazoa; phylum Platyhelminthes; order Polycladida; family Euryleptidae; genus Prostheceraeus; species Prostheceraeus crozeri. Next base: position 30,039 of record CAJQUW010000153.1, on the reverse strand, counting down.
TAGGTTTGTTTATTAAATCCTAATAGCTTTGACAATGATCTATCATGATTAAAATCAACTTGATGATTTTCGTCTAAAGTAAGAGAAAATTTATTAACTGCCGGTTCAACTGCAAAATGTAATTGTTTCTTATCTTTAAATGGTATACCTAAATGTCTCTTAATTTCATTTGATATTGTTTCAACTTCGTAAGAACCAGGAAGAAAAGTTAATATTTTCCATGTTTTGCCTTTATCAGTAGAATATCTAAATTGATCATTCACATCTTTGATAACGTTTTGAATAGTGTTAAATGTGGAGAAACTAGTCAATGCAAATTGATAATTTTTATTTTGTTCTAAATGTAGAATGGGTTCTAAATTACAAGTGTGTGATGAAGTAGTTGTTATAATTTTTAACGTCGTACTAAATTTTGATGAACCCAAAATCTCTGTTAAATTTTGTAAATGATTATTAATTTTGTCTAAATCTGCTGAACACATTTTTAAACTAAAAAATTAAATAAATATTTTTTATAAAAAATTAGAAACAACATATTTCAGCTACACTTTTATAATCCTCTTCATTTAGAATCTTCTTTTCTAACAGTCTTTTCAATATAGCATGAATTTCATTGAAACTAGAATTATGTCCTTCTTTTATTGCAGATATTAAAATATTTAATCTATTTAGTAATTCTTGTGGATCATCTGGTAAAAATATGGTTGTTTCTATTTTCTGTTTTTTTGTTTTCTGTTTTTCAGATAAACCTTTCCCTACTTTAACTCCCGTTGATAATAAATTTTCTAATTGTTTATAACGTCTAAGAGTTTTTACTGTGCCAACTCTATCTAATATAGTTTTATATTTTATTAGATCTTCTACAGCATAATTTTTTAAATCTGCTCCTCTTAAAAGATCAACAAAATTTCTATCTAAACTAATAGGTTTTTTATCTGGAGTAAAAATTAATCCTCGTAAAGGTTGTGGAAATATTTCTTTACCACCAAGATAAAATCTTGCAAATAATTTTTTATCTAAAAAGAAAGTAGAATGTTCGAATAACATAGATTTTGGTAATTTTTTATCTATGTTTGCCTCTAATAAACCATAGTCATCTAATAGTGTTTTAAGTACAGGATCCGCTATATCAACACGTTTTTCATTAAGTTCCTTTTCAAGAGTTTTAAATGGTTCGACAGTTTTTTCATAATCAGTTTTTACTTCTTCAGTTATTTTTAATTTATCAAACATATCAGATTGAATACCAGCTTTTGTCATTCTATGTTGAAGATGATTTTCTTTCATAATATTTCTTTGTTTTATTAATTCGTCTAATTGTTTTATTCTTTTAAAATTATCAGCTCTAACTTTATCCATTTTTATATGATAATTTTTTATTATTATTTTATTTTATAATATTTTATTTTATAATATTTTATTTTTATAATATTTTATTTTTATAATATTTTATTTTTATAATATTTTATTTTTATAATATTTTATATTGTTATATTGTTAAATTTAGAAAATAGAAATTAGAAAATTAAAAAGGTTCAGTAGTTATTCCATCAGGTAAAATTTTTCTTTTATCATCAAATGGATCTAATGCTAATTTATGTTCTTCTTTTAAATACATTTTATGTTTCTTTGAATTAAGTCAATAATTACATGCCGTTTTTATTTCATTATTAAATAATGCATTTTTATAATCTTGTAATGTTATTTGATTAGCCACTGATGCCTTTGAAATTCCTTTTAATGTTTTATGTGTTTTAATATTTTTAGTTGTATCATAACAGTAACATTTAGATTTTAAAAATATAGCTTCTGTTATGAAATCTTCATTTCCTTCTAATTCATCTTTTACTTTACATAAATCAGAAGGATGAATAATATCTTTTATTTTATTAATTTCTTCATCTAGTGAAGAACCATATGGTACTGTTAATTCTAAGAAAATAGAATCGGTATCTGTAAAGTGTAATTTATAGTTTTTGCCATAAGCAGGTGCTAAATAATCATATATAAAACTATACATAAATAGTTTAGCTAATTCTAATATAGTGAAACCAATGAAATTAAACTTATCATGTTTTACAATGCTTCTTCTTAGATGAACAGCACAAAGTTCATCACTGAATCTAGTAGTTCTTTTATATGTAGGTTTCCTTGTTAAATTTTGAAATCTATCTCTATCATAAACTATTTCAATATTTTGTCTATTACGCACATTTTCTAAAGTCTTACCATAAAATGCATTATTCATTAATTTGAAGAAAACGTTTCCAAAATCATCTTTATTTCTTTTAGCTATTTTACGTTTTTCAATATTGAACTCTATATAATTTTTTAACCATTTAGATTTTTTGTATACTAGTTTCCGGTGAATTTTTGTGAGAATCATGCCATGATCTAAATACCAATCTAGCATTCTTCCTTCAACAACATACTTTCCTTTATTACTTTGTGTTAACATAAGTTTTTTTGTTGGTCTGTATTTTTTCGGCATTATAGATTTTTGATAATCTGAAAAATCTTCTATATTGGGAATTTTGTTTTCTGGACAGAAAGGATAATATTTTGTTGCTTCTTTTATATAATCAGGGTATACTAAATCAACTTCATATACATAACCAAAATTATTTTCACCATCATATGTTCTTTGATAATCTAGATCGGGTGAAGCCCTAGTAGACATCTCTGATGACGTACGATTATTACACCATGTCATTTCACCTGTTGGTAATTCTTGTATCATGCAAGAAGAATATAAGCTATTAAAATCATAATATAACAAATAGTTTTCTCTCATGAATTCATCAATTGCTTTTTCACGTTCTACTCCTTCTTGTTTCGTTCGAAAAATTTCTAATATTTTTTCTTTTTCTTCTGGAGATAAAGGTTTCATTATTCCATATTCTTGTGGATTTACTTTCTTATTATAACATTTAACATATCTATTACCTAAAACGGATGAAACACCACCTCTAATTCCAGATTCAAAAAATAATAATTTATCATATGTATTTTCTTTATAATGTTTAAGTTTAACATTTGTATGTTTTAATCCTGCTAGCCATGTTAAACCTGGTGTAGAATAACAATAACATGGATCTATTCCGTAATATTCTAAACACATATCACGAAAGTTTTCAAAAAGATCAGCTAGTATTAATACATCTATCTGTAGATATTTCATTGTATAATCATACATTGTTTTACAATTTAACTCTCTCCAATTTTTTTCAGCTTCTGCATAATCTTCTTCAGATAATTGTGATTGTTTTAATGTTGATTTAAATTTATTTATTGGAGGAAGTTGTTTTTCTTCCATAATTTTATTCACAGAATTAAAATCAGTCTTCGACTGTGAACCACAGGTTTTATCTCCAGTTATATCAGACTCCGACTGTGAGCCACAGGCTATATACTCATACGGAAATATTCCTTTTAAAGGTTTTAAATTATATTTATTTAATATTTTACATTGTTCAGGTTTTAAAGTTTTTCTCATAACATCTAATGAATAAGGAGTAAAAAATCTAAATGCATCTAAAATTCTAATACAACCTAATTGCATTGAAAAATATTCTTCTTCTTGTTTACATAGTACATTTATTTTTTTTTTGTTGTAATTTTTCAGATGAAAATAAATCTTTCATTACTAGATGGAAATCATATTTAGAACCATTGTAGAAATATAGAGGAACAAAGTTATATTTAAATTTATTAGCATTAAGATTACAAGAATTATGTGCTGCACCTCTATATAATCCATTTAGATGATCATGATCTTTTACTTTATCAATATATCTACCTCTGCCAGTTTTATATTTATTTATAAAACATTTTCCACAGTAATAACAATTTATTTCATCATAAAATTCTTTTCTTTCTTCATCCGTTAATGGTATCATTGGTTTATTTGTTTCAAGCAATTGTGAAAAACGTCCTTGTAATTCTTCTACTTTCTTTGTAAACATTTCTGAACTGTCTTCACCATAGTATTGTAAATATTCTGATTTAAATAATTCAGGATAATTCGAATGAATGTACATTCCCCAACATAATGGTTTTTGTTCAAATAAATATTTTTCTTTACTTTGTTCAGTTGAACTTTTTCCAGGCGCACTTTTTTCAGAATTATAATTTTCAGAATTATAATTTTCAGAATTATAATTTTCAGAATTATAATTTTCAGAATCGGGTGAAGCCCTGGAACTTTCCGTTCGATTATGTGTCATATTAACATTATATGCTTCAAAATCACAATAAATAGTAAAGGGTACTTTATTTTTAAAATACCATTTATTATATTCTAAATAATCATCTTTAGGAAAAGTATTTTGAACTGCTTCGTTTTGTTGACAATTCTCCAAATGTCTATTCATTTCTTCTAAAGTTCTAAAACTTGTCATACATTGAAGACAAGGAAAATTTTTATTATCTGAAGTTTTTGTAAATATAGAAACATCTTTACACAATATAAAATGACCCTGATAATATAATATATTCGCTTGTGCTGGTTGTTTTGACTGTTCTAGTTTTTCAAATTCATCTTTATATATTTCATGTGTTTCATTAATTTCTTTTGTAAGATTAAATGTATTTTGATAATAATTTTGATTTAATATTTGTAACTGATAACTATATTCTTTATCATATTGTTCTTTATATTGTTGTAGACATTTTTTTAAAGATTCATTTATTTTTTGATTGGTTTCATTTTCTTCATTATTTAATTCTTTATTATTTAATTCTTCATTATTTAATTCTTCATTATTTAATTTTTGAATTGTTTCTATCTTATTTTGATATTTATGTTGATATTCTTGTAGTAACATTTTTGTTTGTTGTTGATAATCTATTTTACATTTTTGTAAACTTTTATTTAAATTTTCTAATTTTTGTTGGTATTCTGAAGATAAAGATGAATATTTGTAATTATAATCATCAGCACGTCCTTTATAATTATTATGATTAATCATTATTGGTGTTAGTGTTTTAACAAGTTCAAATTTTTCAGTACATATTATATTTCCTTGGTAAAAAATATTATGATGCATGTAATTACCTCTATCATTATATACTATTTCTGATTGGCAAAAATTTTTATTATTCAAATAAAATTTTTTTGAATCTGAGTAAAGTGGAGTAATTTTACCAATAGAAACATAATTCACATTTAATTCAAAAACATTTACTTCAATTAAATTTTTATTCTTTTTATGAAACTTTAGTAACCTATTATAATCATATGGAAATTCATCTAAGCCATCAGAAAGATCAAATTCACTTATGTATTCTTCTTTATTGTAATGACTTAGTCTTTCTTTATGATATTTTGCAGGATGTAAATGTGCTATAATACTCCACAGAAAACAATAATCATCTTCATTTTTTATGTTGATTAATTGTGGTGAACTGAAAGGTAAAGGAACATAACTACCACCAGTATTATTTTTATATTTATTAATTACTATTTTCTTAGATAGTATTTTAACAAATCTCCAACCAGATTCACGTAACTGGGCTTCAATTATACAATTTTCTAATTTAAGTATCATCGATTCAAATATGGGTTGTATATCATTTACATTATGTATTTCTTGTGAATTTGTAAAATGTCCTTGTATTATTTCTTCAGGAATTCCATCAGATCCATTTTTTGTATAAAGTACTTCTACATTCATATAACATTTGAAAGATTTCTTAAATATATTATAAAAGTTGGTTAGAATATCAGAAAAAGTTTTATCGGTTTCATTATATTCAACGGGCGAAGCCCTGGAAGACATCTCCGATGTCCCACGAACAGATTCATTAAATAAATATTTTATATCTGTTACGGCTTCATCAAATTCATCTATTTCGTTAAATTCATCAGTATCACTAAATAAATATTTTATATCTGTTACGGCTTCATCTTCACTATTAAAAAATTTTTTATATTCCGAATGTGAATAATCATCAAACATTTTTTTAACTTTTATATCAATAGGCAATGTTTCTAGATAGTTTTTATAACTATTTAATTTTAATATATTTCCTTCATCAACTCGTTCTACATTTTGTAAATGCATTTTACTTTGTAGATGAGATTGATAACTTCTTTTTGTTTGTAACTTTTTTTTACATAAGTTACAATAAAATGTTTTCATTTTTTTATTTTTTAAAGAAAAAATTTGTGTTTTAGTTTTTTTTTAAAAAAAAATTTTTGTTTTAATTTTTAGAGAAAAAAATTCTAAATATATATAATGGAAAAATTCTAATATATCTGCAAAATCGTGCGAAGCCCTAGGACCTTCGGTTTGATTATGATAAATTTGTTTAATTATTAAGTATTTCACTTACACCATTTATTAATGGTTTTATATCATTATATGTTTTTTTGGCTTCATCAAATGTAGATTTAGCATCAGAAAATGTAGATTTAACATCAGATATTATTGGGGTTGCTTTTCTTAATCCGTTTCTAACATCATTGATTGCAATTTTCAAATAGTTTAATGTTTCATTATCTTGTAATCTGTTAGGTATTGGTATACCAAATTTTGCATTTAAATAATGATCAAAATAAAAATAAAATGTATCAGGAATAATTTTTAGTGGTACTTTTGCTTCAGACTCTAAAAAGATAATTATTTGTTCTATAACTTGATTTGATAAATGTTTTGTATTTGCATATATTCTAATATCAAAATCTTGAGAGTTATTATAGATTTCATGTTCGGTATCTACTAATATATTCAAGTCTTTATCATATACTTGCATATGTTCACTTATGGTGTCAACACGTATTATTCCATATTTATGTTGTGTATAATATGATAAAGGCATATTCATTTTATAATTTTTATTGATATCATTAAAGAATGCTGCATTATTTTGTGTAGTTGTAAAAAATGTTTGAATGTTTTCTCTAATCTTATTATCTACATCACAAGCTTTATGAGCTAATACAACTATTTGAATATTTTGATGTCTTCCTTTTGTAAATATTTCTGACATATTTTTTTGTTTTGATAAACTTGCAACATCATCTAAAATTAATAAAGATTTTTTTTCAGGTGTACCAGCAAAACTTTCCATATCTTGTAACTCATCTAATTGTTTATCATTATAGACGTTTGTAAAAGTTGGCCATTCAGAAGTATGCATACAAAAAATATGTACTTTTGTTTCGTCCTTATAATACTGGTTTATATATTTTTTAATAAACGTAGTCTTACCACTTCCAGTTTTACCGTAAACAATGAAATGTAAATTTTCTTGATACATTTTACCTTGTTTAATATTTTTATTATTAGTTTTATCCTTAATCTTATCCTCCTCAGTCTTCCATCCTTTAAAAGTTTTTATTTCTTGTTTATAAAAATTTATTCTCTTTTGTTCCTCTGTTAGAAAGTAACCCCATTGATTTCCAATACATATAACAAGATGATAAATAAAAAATATTAAAATACATGCTAACAATATTTTTATACAATGAAATTTTAAAAAATTCCAAAGTGTAAGATCTGATTGTGGTATTTTTTTATTAAGAGATGAATTAGGGGGTAGTGTCTCTAAATATTTTTTATCTATATTATTATATATATTTTTATCTATATTATTATATATATTTTTATCTATATTATTATTATATTTAGTATTATATATAGGATTTTCTACAATATTATTAATATCTTTGAGATTCGGATCTTGAGGGGTTAGTGTATCTTGAAACTCAGTGTTATTCATATAATTATTTATTATTTCGTTTATTGCATTAAGAGATTTATGACGACTTAGATTACTTATATTACTTTTATTACTTTTAATTATAACCGGTGAATATAAATCTTCCAAATTTTCGTTTTTATTCATTTAATATTTTTAAAATAAAAATTTAGGAATTATTATTTTTTAATTCCGGACTCGCATTCTTACACTCTTATGAGTGTTTTTAACCTCTGTAGAACCTCCGGAATGTGTCGGACTTTTTGTTCCTATACTCAAAAGAAGTATGTTCCGAACCTCTCCTCTCTTCCGGAATGCTTAAGAATATTTTAATAAAATAATATTTTATTCTTTATAAAAAAATAATATTTTAATATATAAGATTATTTTAGTTGAAATACAACTATTTTAGTTGAAATACAACTATTTTAGTTGAAATACAACTATTTAAATATATAAGTCTATTTTAATAGAAATACTAATATAAATTATTATTTTGATATAAATTATTATTTTGACATAAATTATTATTTTGACATAAATTATTATTATGTTGATTATTATGTTGATTAAGTTTTGGACATAGTGTTACATGTCGCTGAAAATTTATCTTTAATATAATTTTTTGACAACCTCAACATTTAACTTTTTCTTTTAAACAATCCTTACACTGATATTTACTATCATAAAACTCTGTCTTAGGTTTAGTAATTTGACAACTTGTACATTGTCTTGTAGAACTTATACAAGAATTATAATGATTAGTAATTCCTTGATTTGTAAAATATTTATTACAATTACGACATAACTGATCTTTTAATTTATCTTTTTTTTCTTTTTTAACCTCTTCTGTTTGTTCGCATAATTTTAAATGACGTGCAAAATTTTTTGATGTTATATTTTTATTACATCCGGAACATATTTTTTTGTTATTACTTTCAACAAATTGATTTTTATCAATATAATTATTTTGTGCTACATTATTATTTTGAACAAAAGGATTATTTTGTGCTACATTATTATTTTGTGCTAAATAATTATTATTATTTTGCCTAGGTGTATTTTGCCTAGGTGTATTTATTCTAGCAGTATTTTGCCTAGGTGTATTTATTCTAGCAGTATTTTGCCTAGGTGTATTTATTCTAGCAGTATAAAGATTTTGTTCTTTATCTGAAATAAATAAATGCTTTAATCTTTGTAATGGTTGCTCTGATTGAATATTATTATACTGAATACTATTATTAGGTTGAATATTATTCTGAATACTATTATTAGGTTGAATACTATTATTAGGTTGTAATTGATTCATATGCATACCACATGGTGTGTTTTTCATATGAGAATATAATAGTGTTTGATTTAAAAAACGCATATTGCAAACTTGACAAATTTGAGTCATTTCCATTTTTTTTTTATTAGGAAAAATTTTATTTTTTATAATTTATGTATTTTTATAATTTATGTATTTTTATAATTTATGTATTTTTATAATTTATGTATTTTTATAATTTATGTATTTTTATAATTTATGTATTTTTATAATTTATGTATTTTTTATAATCAGAAAAAATTTTATTTTTATTGTTTAAAAATGATGTTACCAAATGTTGGTGGAGGTGCATATATCCCGAATAATCGTGAATTAGAAATAGAGATAGAAAATTATATCATGAAAACTGGAGACGTTTTATCTGGTCCATTGCATCTTTCTATTCTTCCACAACAAAATACAGAGTTAACAAATAAACAATATGTTGATACACAAATCAATGACTTAAAAGAAAAATATATAAACGATGTTTTGGTTCCACTGATGAATGAATTAAAGTTGCTTAAACTTAATGATAAATCATTAAACGAAAAATTATTAAAACTTGATAAAAAGGATAGAGAGCTAGAAGCAGATATAGCAAAACTTTTTAAAAAGATTTCAGAACAATCAAAAATTTTAATATTACTTTCTTTAAATTTAAAATCTGCAGTCATTTTATTATTACATAATTTAAAAAATACAAAAATATAAATATAATTTTAAAAATAAAAAAAGTATAAATAAAATTTTTTTTAAAAAAATTAAAATATAAAAGTATATAATTTTAAAAATGGATAAAATTAGAGCTAATAATTTTAAAAGAATTAAACAATTAGAAGAGCTAATAAAAGAAAGAAATATTATGAAAGAAAATCATAGAATAAAAAGAATGATTGATGCAGGTTTGGTTCCTGATAAAGTTAAACCAAAAAACGCAATCTTCAAAAGTTAAGAACAAAAAATAAACATTTTTTTTATAATGGACATCGGAGATGTCTTCCAGGGCTTTGCCCGTATTTATATTTTTCCCAAAAAGTCAAATTTATTCCTAAAACATGCCTATAATTTATAAACACAATCTTAAACATTTTGCTTCAAATCAAAAAATTTCTCATGAACCACGTATGAATCCTGTTTATCATTATGATAATAGAGAAACCGTTCAAAAAAGAAGGGGATGGCATCTTTTCTGGTATTGGTAGTATCGTTAACTTAATTAAAAATAATAAAGATTTGATTACATCTGCTGCAAAAGGAGCAGCTGCTATAGGTAGTACAGCTAGTGCAATATCAAATGCTGTTAAATCACAAAACGAATTAAAACAACTAGAAGCTATTCGTAAACTCAAGAATGATTCTGAAGAACTAAAAAAATTAAAAAAACTTTCAGATGGAACAAAAAACAAAATTGCTAACATAGCTGTTGGGGAAACCTTGAGGAGCGGAGCTCCGTCTGATAGTAAACATAATGAAAAAACAATTGAAGAAATAAGAGGTAATGGCGTGAGCAGCAACCTTCTGTCTAACCAGCAAAGCTGTAGCGGAGCTGGTCTAGCAAAATTCTAAAATTATATTTAGTAAAATTCTAAAATTATATTTAGTAAAATTCTAAAATTATATTTAATAAAAATTTTTTTTCTATCTGTGAGAAAAACAAAAAGTCAAATTATTTCTTATAAAAATGTCTTCGCTTATCGAAAATAAATTTAGATTAGATGATCCCCTGTTCACCAGTTACAATCAAAAAAAGAATGACTATATAAGAATTGCTATGAATCCCGGATCTTCCAGTAGAGTAAACACTGGAGGAGATTTAATCTTTGAAGTTGATAATCAGCAGAGTTATTTATATTTACCTGATTCATTTTTGCACTGCGAATATTCTTTATATAGTGATGCTAATTTTACAACACCATTACCAGATACCGATAATATTACACTAGAGAATAATTTTTTCCAAAATTATTTACACAAATGCGTTTAGATGTTGCAACTCAAAATATAGAAACAATAAGTGATTCTCCAGGTGTAATTGATACAATGCTTAGATTTATAACAATTGGTGAAAATAATAAAAAGCATGAAATCGAAGGTTGGTTTCCTGATACTAATGATGGTATAATTATTGATGATTTAACTCACGCTGGAACAGATGCAGCAGGAATTGCGAAAGATGTAGAAAATATTGCAAAACATTTAAATAAAACAAATAATGAAGCATATAAAGAAAGACGTGAATTTAACAAAAAAAGTAAACAGACAGTAAATTGGTCATTGTCTCCATTATTCGGTTATTTAGATTATGATAAAATATCATATCAATTAAAATTTTAATTAATAATTCATCGTACAGCAAATAATGAATTAATCTTTTTTGGTAAGACTAGGAAAAAAGCATATTTAAAAATTGATAGACTTGAATGGTGGATTAAGCATATTACTCCTAGTTTAGAGGTTGAAACAGCTATTGCAAAAAGATTAAATACTAACAAACCAATTCCAGTTAATTTTCTAAAGAGAACTGCTAGTTCAGTAACTTTTTCCGAACAAAGATTTAACTGGCATTTTACTAGAACTGCGAATACTCCAAGATATTTATTACTAACATTTCAAAGAAATAATTCTCCAAGTTTTGATAAGAACAATAATATCTTCCATATTAATACAATTCGAAGTTTACAAGTTTCATTAAATCAAACTCGATATCCAATTGATCCATTAAGATTCGATGATACCAATAATCAATTTATGGAAGGATATGATTCTTATCGAAATCTTTGTATAGAATTTGGAGTTGAACCACAATTAACTCCTGGAGATTGGAGACATTTATATCCAATTTTCTGTTTCGATTTAAGTGCACAATCTGAAGATATTATTAAAAATGGTTGTGATGTAACAATTAATATTGAAAAGAAAGATTCCACAACTTCATTGATGGCTTATGGTTTATTGCTAGAAGATGCAAAATATTCTATTCAAATTCTTAATGGAAAGATGGTTAGGATAGGTTAATTAAAATTTTTTTCATAACTAGAATAGATTAAAATTTTTGTTAACTTAAAAATTCTTAACTAAAAATTTTTCATAACTAGAATAGATTTAAATTTTTTGATAACTTTAAATTCTTAACTTAAAATTTTTTATTAAAAATGTCGCAAGCGAAAAGTAATATTAATAATAAAACTGTTGAATTAAAATTACGTAATATTGTTGACAAAAATACCCCTAAAACTATTACGATTAACAAAAAAAAGTATTACATAAGTAAACCAATGATAGAGAATATTCAATTACAAGAAGAAAAGAATGGCGGGATTCTCCCATTAATTCCACTAATAATAGGTGGCATAGCAGCAGCAGGAAGTGTTGCAGGTGGGACAGCTGGTATTGTCCAAGCAGTAAATAAAAATAAATCAGAGAAGGCAGCATTAGAAGAACAAAAACGTCATAACAGAGAGTTAGAGAAAGTTGCTAGGGGTGAAGGGACATCGGAGATGTCTTCCAGGGCTTCGCCCGAAGGAAAAGGAGTAGTAGATAATTTTATTAGTAAATTAAAATTAGTTGATGAAGGAAAACGAGTTCTTAAAAATATTCTCCACAATGTTGATGATTAAATTGAAATTAAAGAAACTAAAGATGGTTCTGGAATATATCTAAGTCCTAGTATGATAAGGTAATAACCTCAGAACCTTTGGTTCTTTTCGGTAAAACTTTTATTTTATCTTTTAAAAGTTTTTTATCTTTAAAAATGGATACCGCAAATTCCACAAATTCAGAAAATTTAATTAAATTAAAAATTGCTAATTTAGATTTATTAAATTATCTATTAAACAAAAATAAAAACTCAAACTGTCAGCATATTGGAGGTGACATACAAAAAACATTAGAAAACTTTCCTGGCTTTATTTGGAGTAAATATTCGAAAGAAAAACATCTTCCTGGTCATTCATATACTGGTCCAGGAACTCGATTAGATATAAGACTAGATGAGAATAATAATCCGAAACCAGGTGAAGAACCAATAAATAGAGTAGATGCCGCCGCTTACAGGCATGATTTAGCTTATCGAAATCATGATTTAAGTTCTCGTCATGCAGCTGATAAGAAGATGATTCAAGAATTAGATAGTATTCAGAATCCTACATTTAGAGAAAAAATTGAAAGAATGTTTGTTAAGAAAGCTTTACAAGCTAAAATATTATTCGGTCAGGGTTTAAATGAAAATCATAATTCAGACGTTTATGCATCTGAAATTCATAAAGAATATAGCAAGCCTAAATATTTATTAAAAGTAAAAGTATTTAATAAAGATGATATTTGGAGTGCTGATCTTATTCATATGCCGAATGAAAGGGACTACAAATACGCATTGACCGTTATAGATTTATATACACGATATGCTTGGGTAAAGCCTTTAAAAAATAAAAGTGGTCTTTCAGTTAAATATGCGTTTGAAGAAATCTTTAAAGAAAGTAATAGAAAGCCAAGGAAATTGTTTGTTGATAAAGGGTCGGAATTTTATAACCGAAACGTTCAGCCACTATTTGAAACTGTTTATTCAACTGAAAACGCAGGAAAAGCTATAGTGATAGAAAGATTCAATCGGACGTTAAAAAATAAAATTTTCAAGAAATTTACTCAGCAAGGAAATCAGAAATGGTTAAAAATATTACCAGGAATTGTAGAGCAGTACAATAATAAAGTTCATTCAGGTATTGAAGAAACCCCAGAGAATGCTTCTGACGACCCTGATTTAATACGAAAGAAAATATTCGAGAATAATTATTCGAATGAGAGTAATCCGAATTTGCAGAAACTTAAGCCGAAATTTAAAATTGGAGATAGAGTTAGAATATTTAAATATAAGAATAAATTTGAAAAAGGCTTTGTTGGCTATTGGACTAAAGAAATATTTGAAGTTTGCAAAATAAATCAAAGTTATCCGATTACTTATGAAATTAAAGATTTAGATAATGAGGATATCAGAGGCCGTTTTTATCAAAATGAATTACAGAAAACAGAGCTTTAACCTTTAGGTGGCGCTTTAGCTAGCTTCGCTTGAGTTATGGATTGTTTAACTCTAACATAATATCTAGAAATGGTACTCCTTTTTGTAATTTAAATAAAACATAAAGACATAATTGTCCACAATAAGTTGTTCCCGGTTTTTGAATTTGAAACGTATTGTATGTTCCCGTTCCAAGTAATTCTTTTACTTCATTTGTAGGGGGCAAACCGTATGAATCGAACCAATAGTTCTCAGCCTCCGGGCGATCAAAATAATAGTTCTGCTGATGATTTTTAACGCCTGCTGACCAATGTACGCCGTTTTGGTCTGAAGTGTGAAGATTCGTTATGAAATTTACAATTATTGATGGAACTTTATTCCGGGAACTGAAGGTTCCTGTTGGCCTATTTTTTAGGAATTGTAATTCATCCCTCATCAATATGTGAAAATTCTTTATTCCCAATTGATTAGTAATCTTATTTAAATCGAAATTCGTTGTTGTCTGTGTTCCATATAATTTCAAAAACTCATTTATGTTGCTCATTTTATAATAAAAAAATTTCTTAAGGGAGCCCCTAGAAGTCAGAGGGGGGTATTGATTTAAACTGTTCTCTAATGATGTCTTTCCTTACTACTTAGTCAGAAGGGGGTATTGATTTAAAACATTTTTATAATGATGACTTTCCTTACTACTTGGGGGGGGTATTGATTTAAAACTGGTCTCTAATGATGTCTTTCTTTACTACTTATTCAATTTTGAAATGATTTAATTTAATCTAAATTTAAACGTTACATTGTTGCATTGCATTAGTAGAGTAAATGTTTCGCACATATTTTATCAATAGTAATTCATTACTCATCAATATGTGAAAATTCTTTATTCCCAATTGCTTAGCAATCTCATTTAAATCGAAATTTAATGTGGTTTTGTTTGCCGTATATTTTTAGAATGTCTCTAATGTTTCTCATTTTAAATGGAATAAAATCTATTTCAGAACTTTCTCAAAAGAATTAGCGTGTAGCAGCTGCTAAAATTGTTTCAGCTGATAGGGGTGAAGGAAATCACAGACAATAGCGCATAATGCGAGTTGTGAAATCTCATTCACACTATGAGAACAAAAGAACAAATACAATCTAAACACAATAGACATATGAGAGAGAAGAGAAATGAATGAGCATTTCTCTTCATTTTGGGTTTCCATAACAATCATTCATGCGACATTGCTTTGAATGGAAAAATACACCAACTGTCGCGCCGATGTCAGAAAGTTTGTCGATAAAGCTGTCGACATGGTTCGATAGTTGGTGTATTTTTCCATTAGCGTTCAAGGTCATTCTATTAAAAGCATATGGGAATTATTCTCATTGAAGACAAGCAATTGTTTTAAAGAATGCATGTCATTGTGAATACAATATTCCTGTAGCAGACAGGAACGAGAGAGAGAGAAAGAAAGAAAGAAGACACGCTGCTCCGTAAAAGTTTAATTGAGATAACGAAGGATATATTCTTGCGGTTCCTTCCATTTCTGAAGTTCCTTCCATTTTTGTTCCTTCCATTTCTGAAGTTCCTTCCACTTTTGTTTCTTCCATTTTTAAAGAAATATTTTTAACGGCGAAGCCCTGAACCTTCGGTTCGCTAGTCACATGATATATTTTAAAAACCTGAAAGATGGATAAAATTCATGAATTTGAAATTCTCAAATTTGAGATTCTCAACTTTTATGATTTTCGGTGTCCGGTTTTACATGACCTGGAACGGTCATGATTTTGGCGGGGGTGAAAAATGACATAATCACAAATTTGAGATTCTTAACTTTTATAATTTTCGGTGTCCTAGAACGGTCATGATTTTGGGGGGTGAAAAATGTCATAATCACAAATTTGAGATTTTGAAAAATTTGAAAAATTGGGTATTTTTAAAAACACCCAAATCGGAGCAAAGCTCCTCTGGCTTTAGCCGATTTATGAATTTAGGTCTTCATAACCTGAAAAAGGGTTCAAATTCATGAATTTATGTCGTTTTTAAAAATGCCATTTTTTGAAAAAATGGTACTTTTTGAATAGACTAAATTCATGAATTTAGGTCTTAAAAACCTGAAAAAGGGACTAAATTCATAAATTTATGTCGTTTTTAAAAGTACTATTTTTTTGATTTTATGGTGTCCTGGTCCGGTCTAAATTCATGTATTTAGGTCTTAAAAACCTGAAAAAGGGTACAAATTCATGAATTTATGTCGTTTTTAAAGATACTATTTTTTGAATTTTATGGTGTCCTGGAACGGTCTTTTATCCATTACTGACTTGTATAAAGAAAAGGTATTTCACTTACAGAACTGCCGCTGCCTCTGAGTTTTGATGTCGGAGATTCTGAGCTACAAGAAAAGGAGAACCGTTCCATCACGTGTTCGTCTGACGACAGAGATTTGCATGAGATTGAGTTGGAATTCAATCCTGGAGGTGTTCGAGTTCTCATCTCAAAGACAAAAGGACAGAATTTCATTCAAGTATTCGAATCCGGGTGGACGCGCTGGGAGACAAAGAGACATTTTACTTTCACAATGCGCGGCGTCATCATCCACAGTCTTCCGTCTTCTGATCAGAAGTTGACAGTTTCCTTGTTGGCTACTCCGCAATACAACGGCCGGAATGTGACGTGTACAGGAAAGTCGGTGAGTGAATTATCATCTTACACGGTATGTATGTGGCACAGATCAACTGGAGTTAGAGGTGTCATCCTCGCATAGTACGAAATTTTGTGACCATTTAAGAATGAGGTTTGTTCTATCATCTTCTATTAGAGAGCCAAAAGTTTTGAGATCATCTGATACAGGGAAGAGAATCTTCCGGATTTATCCGGAATTCCGGATTTTTTTACAGCCATCTGGGTCATTTCTGATATTCACCAGAAAATGCAATGAAAATGGAGGGGTAAGGGGGTATGGGGTAAGGTACGTGGGCTCCTAAGATGGAATGACATCTTCATGAAGCAACGCTTGATCCCTTCTTAAGACAGCATCTTCATGATGCGTTGCATATAAGACCCCTCTGATCACAAGTTATTACAATTCATATTATCCATATTTCCCCTTCTGACGATCAGTAGGCCCCCTCTAGTGTTCAGTGGGTCCCTTCTGACAATCAGTATGCCCCCTATGACGATCAATGGGGCCCCTCTGACGATAAGTGGCCCCTCGAGTGATCAGTGGGCCCCTCGAGTGATCAGTGGGCCCCTCTAGTGATCAGTCACTGCGTTTCCAAAAGTGAGCGCGCAGCGCGCAGCTGCGCGGTTTTGCCGATTTCTGCGCGGAAGCGCGGAAAATTGAGAAGCTGCGCGGAATTTTGATGTCAAAATCTTTTTTCAGTTTTAAGTACCGGTATGTTTTGAATCTTAGTGTGGTGTTTTTCACAGAAATCATTTCAAATTAGACATTGTTCACCTAATGTACAGCTTCTGTAGTACATTTGATAGAGCACATTTTTTGTTAGATAAAATGAAATAAATGTACAAATTTTCGTGGACTTATCAGGTCCGCTTCATCAGGTTGCAGTGGTAAAACTGAAGTCAAACCAAAAGAGAGAACGATATACGTGCGTATATTAGGTAAATACATTTCCCATCGGTTCATCGCACCTTGTGATTGCTGTGTATGGAAGGTCTCAGCGAATAATCGTGGGCGCCACTTCGTCTGCCTTGTGATGACGTGCGCCCTCGACTAATCAATAGCGTGATTCCTCTCGATCCAATGCTCTGCAAGGGCTAATTTCTGCAGTTGAAAAAGAAAAAGCCTCTGCAGCATTATTTCAATAATAGATGGGAACCAAATTAGGATAATTTAGCTTTTCTACTCATAAGATTATAAAATGACTGCAAATCAAGATACATTTGCCCTGCTGCTTGAAAACTTACTTCAAATCACGCTTTGTTTGACTCTGCATCATATTAGGCCCACCTAGTGCTGGGGAGAATAAGTAAACCACTCAAGTACCATAAGTATCACTTTTGGCCCTTCAGATGGTCCATTTTTTCTACACCGCACTGTAAATGGCTTCTATTGTTTTTTCGTTTTGAATGTGAACTGTCGCGTGAAAATCATTATTTTACAGGTTTTTGAGAAACTTTACATTGGAATTATCTCATCACCTCATCATATCCCTATATCAGATCAATCGACAGCGGCAGGAATTCCTGTAGCACATGGACACTCGGCACCCAGGAGCTTCTATGCAAAGGATGTTCTGTGTGTAATGATGTACTCTGCTTCTCTGATGAAGTTGATGAAATGCAAAAGAGAAGGCCAGTCTCAGATGACCGCAGATGGATCTACACAAGTCAAAACAGTGCATATATCTGGAAACAAGTCCTCTGTGAGAGATTTCTTTAGTGATCAGAGAGATTCATTTTCTAAGTTTTCTTCATTTTTCAAAAGTAGGCCTATAACGTTGTGCATGGCATTGAAAATGCATGTCAAATTCAGCTGTTTTGTTCTATGACTGGGGGCACGATTGCAATTTTTTCTTTCCTGTGAACTAGCACATACACGCGAGTAATTGCTATTCATTTCTGACAGGTCATTCCAAATGTTGAATGTTGAACAATTATCGGATGATAATGTGCTGATTGGCGGGAAAGCTAGAGAATCTCTTCGTAGCGACCATCTTACGGCAGCACAACGTACATTATTTTTTCAACGAGTTCGTCTGTTCTATGGCCAGCTCCTTCGATCTTTGATCCATTACTTGCCTATTGGTAAACGTCTTCTGAGGGCTTGCAAATTCTTGGATCCGAAGCAGAGGGAAAATGTTACGGAAGAAGATCTCATTCACGTCAAATCCCAATTGAATTTCGATTGCGACGCCGACGCACTTCTTCAATGGCGCAAGTTTCGTAGCGATGCGGAAATTGACACAGAGGAAGTCGACCTGCCCAAATTTTTGAAACAGATAGCCTCGAAGGATGCTTACCATAGTTTGAGTGCACTGGCCAAAAGTTGCATTATTCTACCTCATGTCAACAATGACACTGAAAGATTGTTTAGCTCGATGAAGCGCATTTTGACCACAGACCGCAACAGATTGCAGGATCCCAACTTTAACGGTATTCTGACAGTGAAATTATTTATGCGAAATCGCGGATACAAGAGTGCAACGTTCCCAATTGGACGCAAGTTGCTCGATCGTTGCTATGAGGCATCGAATTCCTACATGCAGTATCTGAAGCAAAAAGAAAAGGAGCGCATTGAAGCAGAAAAAAAGAAATCGGAAGATCTGAAAGCCAGGGAGAAAGAGAAAGAGTCAAGCAAGAAAGGGAATCCGCAGAGAAACTCGCCGAAAGTAAGCGGAAAACGGCAATGGAATACATGGAGGCAGCCAAGAGGCTTATGCTAGAAGCACAGTCGATAACAGATGCAGCTCCCGTGTCATCGAAAAAAGATGTGTCCAAAAGAAAGTTGAAGAGAACTTTGCCTTCGAACGAACCACTGATGGATACGAGGCGTCATAGACAATGATAAGACACTTGGTGCTGACTATTTTCTCGTCATCCTCAATTCAAGTTGTTACAAATTCAATAGATGAATACAATTTTCTTAAAAAAGATTTATTTTTCTGTCAATATGTACATCTACATTCAGATAAGCTATATGTCCTACACACTCAGTCACCGTGAAATGTAGTAAAACGTGGACCATGAGGCCACTTTTGATTTTTTTTGCAATAATTATCATGAAGACCTTTTGTTGTAGTCACATTCCCATGCCACTTAACTCGTGAGATATTGGTACCGGAATAAGTTCTTGTTCATTTTGTTTTGTGAAGTCTTTGATTATTACTCAAAGTACAGTACCTACTACACTACGCTTTGTTTATAGCTACCTACTAGTACTACTAGTTACAATATGTTGACCCTATTGATAGAAACAGTTATAGTGACCCAATCAGGTTCCATCGAAAGTCTACTTAAGATTGAAAGTAAAAGTTGCACATCACTTGTAGGATTCATTTTTGAATATGCAAGAAAATGAAATCGAGAAAATCACAAATATGGTCTTAAAACTGCAATGTAAAGGGGGTTAGGGTCCATCTGCGCGGATTCTCAGAGATTTTACTTTGGAAACGCTGTCAGTGGGTTACTTATTATGTTGTTTACCCACTACTTGATTTATATTTCCTTGCTACGTTTTTTGACTCTTTAGCAGGTCCCCTCTCCGACACTGTACATTTTGAAGTAAACAATTTCATTTGTTCTACTGTGTACGGGATATATTATTACTCGCAAATTGTGAAACTCATCATACACGTCAAGAAATTTTGATTCAGAAAACCTCCTCATATCATATCATTTTGAAATAACATTGAGCCCCGAAAAGTTGTAATTCCTGTGTCATATAATTGCAGAGAAAATGCCTTCTACATTCTAGGCGCTTTAAAAAGCTTGAATTCTGTTGGTTGCACACCCATAGTGCTGGAGTTTTTGCCTGCGTCGCATGAAAAAACATCAAAATTCTACTAGTTACACTCCTAAAAGGTGGAGGTTTCGCCTACGGCGCTTTACAAAACATCCAAATTCTACTAGATGCTGCGGCGCTTTATAAAGCATTGAAATTTTCTAGTTACACCTGCGGCGCTTTACAAAACATCAAAATTCTACTAGCTACAGCGGCGCTTTGTAAAGCATCAAAGTCTACTAGTTACACTCCCAAAAGAGAGATTTTGTCCCGGTACTTTGCCTCAATAAGGTTGAGCTACAATTTATTATATATGTGGCCTTAGTACAATCAATGTTTTTTAGTCGCAGCTATAAGGTGTAGGCGCATAAAGATTCATAGCCATTCAAAATTGACTCTTTGATAACTTGTTATGATATCAAAACTGAAAATGGGCCGGATTTTTTGTGACACGGCGTTCTCATCCCTGCTGATATTTGAGTTCTGAGATCATCTAGGACAATCTTCCATTGTTTACTTTACTTGTTTACTGCTTGCTTTACTCCGTGATTACTTGCAACTGTTATTTAATTGCAACATTGATTGGATCTTCTTAAATGTAAAGGAACAGTTATGTGCGTATACAACTCTTGTAAAGCATTAAATCAGTGTATGCATAGCAGCTATATGTGGATGTGTTCCGTGCTGATGTGATAATAAGTCTTCGTCGTGAAAGGATATTGTACTATTTTTTTTGGAATGGTATGAGCACAGAATTAGATTCTGTAGGCATGAGTGCGAACCAATGACAAGTTGTCGATTTCAAAGATATGTTCTCTTATCTCTTAAAACACGCGCCTTGGTAACTTGATCATTCTTGAAAATTGTGTTGATGCATAATCGAGTTCAATTTCTTTGGTTTACAACCAGGTCATTGTCTACCATGATGAGTGGCGATCTTGAGGGTTACGACATTGAGAGCAGGGATATCCCTGATTAAGGGTTAGAAAATATAGGTTTCCTACACGAAATCTGCCCTCAACCGTCAAAGAATCACGCATGCAAAGTTTGAGCAACCACTAAGTCTTGCTCAAGCTGTCAATGAATACCAAGTATCCGCTATCAAAGCCAAGCTAGTAGCACGACTGAAAGGTTTTAATTTTGTGATTTCATACAACTGCGTCCAGACCAAGGGAACAGTAGCTTAGTAGGGCTAGCATGAAGAGATCGTTGAGAACAGCTGCACTACAACATTGTAGTCGGTAGACCGTAAAGCAGCCGAACTTTTGGTATCGCACTATCAGGTGGCGTCGACAATGCACTTCAGAGAACGAGAAACAGGTGTCGTGAGACATCGTCAGTTTCCTAAAGGAGGAAGATCTAATTCAATAAGATAAAAGCAACTCATCCGAACAGGTTGGGCACAATGACTGCATAGTTTTACATAGCGACCAACCTCACCTACGAAGAAGCAAAAGCATCGTCATGAACGACATGAAGAGCCGCGGCTATACCAGTAGCTTGAATGTACGACTGACCATGTCATTAATGTGGAATATAAATTGATGAACAACTATTTGACTGTCGTTTCCATGGACTGGACGACGACTCTTTCCTCATCAACGCGACACCCGGCCGCTTCGCCTCCATCTAGAAGCTGGCTGCCGCCGAAATAGTGACGGAAGCGACGTTGTGCAAATTGATACTGGCCTACCAGTGCCGAGAACACCTGGTATGGAAACAATGGTATCCAGCCCGAACGGGAGTTATGTCGGGCAAAATTGGAGGGCCTATTCGTACTGGCCTACCGCCACACGGCTTCACCGCTATCATTTGATTTTGATCGTCATCGATCTCTTCCGCTAGTACAAATATTCCAGGTCGGTAGAGACGCAGCGGATTTGAAATCCTAGCACGGAGCCCGGTCAGGGTAGCGATACAGTAGTCGAGGCACCTGACGATAAGAGATTTGATCAGCATGATGACGATTAGGCGAGAGACAGAAATTTTTGCGGATCTAATCTGGCGAAGAAAACGAATTGGAATAGGTTCAATGGGAATGTCTCGTCGTTTAGCGGAGGAGCACCACATGAAACTTGTTTCATCCGCGTTCAGCTGCAGGCGGTTGGTGGAGAGCCACTTGTCGATGTTGTCTCTGATGGAGAACAGAACCCGTTCACCTGGGTGTCATCAGCATGCATATGTATACTTAGGCCACATTGTTCCATAAATTTGCGGAGATCAGAAGTGTACAGCCTAAAAACAGTGGGCCTAGCACGGATACTTGTAAAACTCCAGCGGTGACAGAGGAGCGGGGCGGAAGATGACTCTCAAAGTTTGGCATGCTGAAAGTGACAATATATAAGACACACATGAGTACATTTCCTGACAGACCGAGTCACCGCAGCAGTTTTTTGTGGTCGACAGTGTCGAATGCGGAGGAAAAGTCCGAGAAAGACAGGAGTGAAGCATTTCCTTTGTCCGTGTTGCAAAACTGATCAGGGAGTTTCAAGATGGCTAGTGGTGAGTGCGGGAAGTTTTTTGGCATAAGATTGAAGACTGTTGGAATACAGGTGCTGTCGAACTTGCATAATAACAGCAGGCTTCGAGTGAACTGTAAGATTCGCAATGGGTCGATATGATCTGATATCGTTTGGATTGCTTTTGCCTTCAAAGTTGGAGTGATGGAGATGCTCTTCAACGACAGGGGAACGCATGAACAATGAGTTGTTCAGCAGGAATGGCATCAAGAGATCGGCCCTGGAATTCAGAAGTCTAGTATTTAAAGGGTCACAGTGTGGGTACTTGTCAGGAAGCTTCAAAATTGTATGATGGATGTCATCATCCAACGCACGGATGTTGAAGAGGTTGCTGTTAAGATGGTTGTAAGATGGTGATGCTGTTGATGCTGAGGTGACTGAAAAAATTGGAGGAATTCAGGTGCTGGGATGGGTGGTGCAGAGGGTTGACGAGTCCTGCCCATAAGTTGGTCAATGGTTTGCCAGAGTTTCCTTGGCGACTGTCACTTGCAGTTGACTTCATTCTGTCAGTGCAAAACTTTTTTCTGTCGCAATAGCGAACGGGTCCTTTCTTCCATAAGCTGTGAGTAGCTGCAGCAGAGTCAGGAGAGGAGGTACTGCGCAAGGCCGCTCAAGACTGCCAACCGCACGCTTTGAATGTCGACAAGAGGAACGGCGAGGGATGAGATCGTCGAAGATCGCAGTTATAGTTGTATCGTGCAATGCTGCGAGTTCGTGAGCATCAAGCAGCCTGAGAGTGACGACGAAGCTAGACGTCTTCGAAAGTTGTCAAGGTCAAGACAATTCCTTGGTCGATATGTCGAGGTCGCACAGGTAAGTGGAGGACAGGACAAGCATGAGACACAGTGAAGGAGGCGGTGATCCGAGAGTCCTGGATCAGAAGAATGTCACTGTAGGTCAAGGGGGTGAAAACCTTATCGATGGTGCCCCCAAAGTGATGAGTGGACTCATGAGCAGGTGAGGCCAAATTTTGACATTATGTCGAGCTGACGGGTAGGTAGGGTTTCTAACTCCGGTCACAACGACAGGTTCTGAATTAGTCATAAATAGGCGTAGAAAATGCCAATAAGTCAAAAAGGTCAAAAAGGTCAAAATTCTTAATTTTGTAGGTCAATAAAAAGCCGCCCTATTCATGACACACTACAGTAGACTCACAAGTTCGTCATAGAAGGGAGTTGAGACTGCTCCTTTACGATAAATAAGCATGACAACACAAGATGCAGATCCTGAAACAACTCGTGCACATAGGTGCTCAAATATCGTGGGATTGCTTGCTGATGTAGGAGATTGCTTGGAGATGTAGGAGTTTAACTTGTGAAATTCACGTCACCGCAATCACCGAGCTCGTCGGTCGCTGCGGTCGTGTCTCTCGCGCCTCTGTCTGATTCTTCGTTCTTGCTCCTGTTTCAACGCTTTGCCGCCACCATTTTGCATAATTTTTACATCGTTGGACTTCGCATCGGCTACTGGTCATCATTCAAGTCTTTCATCCTCATTCTCCCTTGGATTACGCCATTCGTCTTTTTTTGGCATTATCTGCAGTTTCTCCGTCTCCGTGTGAATTGTACTTACCGGCTCTACTTCGTCTCCAGTGTTGGGTCTGTGTTATAAATCTGCGATCTGACGTCATACGTTCGTGCGTGACACCGACAGATTTTTTCGATTTTCTGTTCAAGGCACTGGTATTCACTGAATTCAGCCTGTGTCGTTCTGGTCTGCTGTGCTAAGGCGCACTCTCACGCTAAGGTGTGGAGGTCGAGTCCCGCTGGAGCTGTCTTTTTTCCTATTTTCTGTTCTGTTAATTGGTTCTGTTTCTAATAACTGGAGAGACTCCGCCTCAAGGAAGGACAACCAGGTTGACCTCAAGCGCTAGATCAAACTCGAATACCAACTCGATCTCCAAAATCTCATTGTTTCATCTAAAAATGAAGATGATTTCTAAATGAGATCTGAAATAGAGAAGATCAACCAGACTCTTTCCTCTCTGACTGGTCGAATTGATGTCTTCGAGCGAAAAATGGCTCAAGTTTGTGAAAAGTAAGATAAGCAGGACACAGAACTGGCGAATCTGAAGGAATCTTTCCAGCATTTTTCTGTTGATTACCAGAGAGAATTGTTGCAAGAAGCTGAAAGTAGATTCGGCAGGCGTCAGAATCTAATTATCAGAATATATATTAAGCTTTTTTTATATATATATATAAATATATATATATATATATATATATATTAAGACGAGAACAAGCTGCATAATCTTCTTCGACATCTACAAGTTCAAGTCAAAGACATTCGCAGAATTGGAAAGTCCTCGAGTTAGTGGTCCTCGTCTCCTAAAATTGACAATTAATGACGATGGAAAACGACTTGAGTTGATCAAAGAGTCTTCATCATTGCCATAACTCCTCTCTCTATTCTGTATTTTCGTCAACTTTGACTTAACACCTCTACAACAAAATAAACAGAGACTTCTAAGAGAAGAATTGCGACAAAGGCGTTTGAGTGGAGAGGATGTGACCATCCGACGCGGCAAAGTACAACGATAGAGTTGATGCTGCTCAAAATTTTCACTAAAGTGTTTTAGAAGTGATAAACTTTTTCTTCCCTCAATCGCTTTGGCGAATGTCCTCTCACTTCTACCCAAACTAGATGAAATATGTACATTTGCATCCTCAACAAGGCCGTCTGTCCTTGCCTTCTCTGAGACGTGGCTTCATGAGAATATTCAGAATAATTTGATCAGCATTCCTGGGTACTGGGAACCTCTTCGATGCGACAGAGCTGAAGAACGCCGTGGAGGGGGAGTTTGTGTATTTATTCGCAATGATATCGATCACCAAGAAATCAGCATTCAGAAATGTGAAGACATTGAATGCATATGGGCTTTCCTTGCCCTCTTACAAGATCTGTTTGTTGGTCCGTTTATAGCCTTTATGTTCCGCCTAGTCTTTCTGCCCACAATTACCTCAGTATCATACAGTACGTCCATTCTAATGCTGACTCTGCTCTTGATTTCGCACTGATAGTCGACTTATCATCGTTGGTGACCTGAATCAATTGAAGACAGATGATTTCGAAACTTTTCTCAACGTGGAGCAAGTTGTCAACTATCCTACGAGAGGTGACGCAATCCTCGATAAAATTCTCATTGACCATACACTCGTTGATAAATACAGGCCTGTGGTTGTCGGTCCAAGTTTCGGCAATTCTGATCACCGCACTGTCATTTTGAATCCATTCATCAGCACGAATGCTCCTAAGAGCCTTGTGAAGTTCTAACGATCTTCGCCCAAAACAATGTTGAAGCCTTTTTAAATCGTTTGGGCTCTGTGAACTGGTCTACTTTTTATAAAATGAGCTGTACCGTAGACGAGAAGTGCTTCTACTTCCACGATGTTATCACGCAAGCATTAAAGGAAGTCCCTTTTGTTTTCATTGAAATGTCACCTAATGATAAGCCCTGGATGAATCCTCTGCTGAAGCATTTGATAAACTGCCGGTTTGAAGCTTATCGCAAAAGGCAATACTCATTATACCACCATTACAAAGCAAAAATTCAGTCCGAGATTTCAAAGGCAAAAGACCGATGGATGAAAGCTATGATGAACAAAAAGAATGGCTATTAGAATGCAATTAAGGAAGATCTAAATGCTGCGTCCAAAGACAATTTTTCAAACGGTTTCCTTCTCTGCAGGCTGCTTCCAATGATATAAACGATTCATTTGCCGATAAGTTCTCTCCCGCTCCTGACTGGTCACAAATCATTGATTCGATCCCCACGCAGATTCTTTTTGCATCCTGACATCAATGAAATGGTCGTATTTTGTCATTTGATCCTCCTAAAAGATAGAAAAGCGTGTGGTAGTGCCAACATCCTCCTAAACTTATTCGTCTTGCAGCCTCTTACCTCTCCGGTCCTTTGACTCATCTATTTTCCCTGTCCATCGAAACCTCAGAATTCCCATCACTATGGAAAATTTCCCATATAAAACCTATTCCCAAAAGGAAATGTCAGAGTCAGTAGCGAATCCTGCGTTCACACGATAGGCATGCGCCGTCTAAATATGCATGCACATAAACCAACATGAATAACATATACCATAGACCTTATGATACTTTCATTTAAATGCCCCATACTTGATTATTTTCATCATGTTAGTCACCAATATAGGCTATACTTCTCCACACTGAGTTTTTTTCATCATAGTTTATGATGCTAACATTATCATCATTTTACATAATATTATTAGTACGATGATACTAAACTCGGGTTGATGAACAAAATTAATATCTTTGCAATTAATTCATATAATAGCCTATACACTGTACAACTACATATGTCGCATGAACGGTATATGTAAATGAATAAAAACCATATTCACAACTCAAAATGATTATATTCTAAAACAGAAGACGATTATTTCAAGACTAGCACGGACCGTTGTTTTCCAAATATTATTCACAATTTCAAAAAGATTGTCACTCCCTAACGATATAAAAAATCAACCCTCCTGTTTTTCTTTACAAAGTTCTCAGTTACATTATCGAAAAAGGCAGGCTTCTTTGAAGAAAAACTTACAAGCTTTTCTCAATAGCCATTAAAAAATCTAAAAGAAGAAAGTCTGTTTTGTTTCTGGGTGCTCCGGCCAGTGTATGTATGGATTCGTTTTAAATGCCGAGAAAGATCGCTCCGCACTTGCACTTGAAGACGGGATGGAGGACGACCAATTTCGCTTTAATTTGAACAGTTCAAGCATACCAAGGTACAATTTCTGCTCATGCAATTCAGAATGTCAAGCACTGACTTTCGATCAAAGTCAGACAATACGCAATAAAATTGCAATCAACTAATTTTTCAGACGAATTGCATCGAAGAATCGGCCATAATGCTTATCTAGCGATTACAATGCCGTTTCTGGAAATTGTTTATTGTGCTTTGAAAAGAAACTAGAATTTAAGTAAATTAAAGAATTCCAATTCAGAAATCGTTTTGAACCTGTTTGTCAGCTGCTGTCAGAATATTATCCGTTATTTCCTGGAAAAAGATGTTTGTAAAGATCCGGTGTTCAGTTCTACGCATTTCGAAAGACGCATCAGTAAGGACAAAGGATTCTTGAAAATATAAGTTCGAAATCACTCTCTTTTATTTTTTTTGACATTTTCTATCAATTTCTGGATCTTTTGTCCACAATACAAGATATCCATACCTTTTGATTGCAAATATTTCAAATAATTATCTGTCAGTGAAAAATACGAGAAAATACGGCTATCAAAAAGCTAGTCTGGAACTTATCAAGAAAAGCAATAAATCCAATAAATCTGTCAATGCAATCTTCCAGTTTTGGGAATTTTCCAATACATGCTGAAAAATATGACCTCAAATTTTCTTAGATTTTCCATAACAGTGTTTACCAGTCTTGAGGTGAAGTTCCATCTAGTTGGAGCAACTCGAGGCAATCTTTTTTGAACAAAATCATGAAGAGCGTCAGTCCTTAAAGGCGATCGAGAAAAGAAGGAAAGCCATCAAAGAGACAGGGTTTGGAAAAATAATGTACATTTATGTATCAATTTGGCTGGATTGTTGAAGTGTCAAATTCAGTTGATGGCTGTAACAATGAACAAATATTGTACTTGGCTCAACGTCTCTGGACCTTTTTATTTAAATCCGTTTTGGTGGCCAGCCATCACGGCAGCACCATCATAGGTTTGGGCAACAAGTGTACCCTCCATGTGAAAGTTCATCAACAATTGCTTCACGTGTTGTGGTAGTCCATCAGATGACCGATCAGAACTCATATCAGTGAAATGAAGAAATCTTTCTTGAACTTCACAATTCTCATCAACGTATCGTACAACAGTTGAGAGCTGAGACTTATTACCTATCTATCGGATGTTTTCATCTCGAATGAGAGACACAAATTCTGACGTTTTCTAAATCTTGTTTGATGTGATCAGTTAATAGCGAACTGTATACTAGCCTCGATCAAATCATTCTGCGAATATACGACGAAGCCCCCTCTAAAAATGGTTGACTCGTTGAAGTGGGTTTTGCTAATGTTGTCATCGTAATGACTTATCAAATCGAGAGTCTCTAAATTAATTACCCTTATGGGCCGAAGTTTTTGCTTCATCATGGCCTCGAAAGGAAGCTCACGCTTGGCGATAGAGCAGTCGACTTCAATAAGGCGGGTCAATATTTCGCGATTTTTTTTAAACTTTTTCATTATGCATCATGTCATTGTTGCGCCTCTGTTGATCAGTTGGTGATCGATTTTATAGTTTTTCCCGAGCTGTTTTAAATTGAAGAAAGCACTTGATGTGATTAAAGTGATTTTTCATGGCGTTGTTAGAGAAATGGATAGCGTATTGAGATTGTCAAACCCAGTTTTAGACCATGTGTTGTGGTCGCCTGAAAACAAAAGGCATGGCCAACAAAATAATTTTGTTCAGCTCACTCGAACCAGTCAACCAAAAAAGTTATTATCATATTGGGAAGAATGAAAATGCCTTACAAATTCTTTATTTTTGTTCCTCGTGAATGGGCGTGAGGTTTGGTAGTTCCGGGCTTCGAAATGATGTCATTTTCTCGGGCTATACTCTGTCCTACTAAACGGAGTCTGAATCAAGGACGCGATTTGATCTTCAGCCTTTTTAGTTTTGGGAGTCGGCGTATACACAAGTAAACCGTTCACAAAAACTTAATTAAGCGACGAAGGAATGGCAGTAAATGTTTATTTCTCACTCCATCTGAAGAGAGAAAGCGGTTGCGCGCGAGAGACATGTCATCACTCGGTTTCTATGCAGGCCATGCGATCAAGTTGGCGCTACCAATGTCGTCGATTCCCATGGCACCTTGTGATTGGTCATCAGCTCACGTGTGCGAGGGAATTCATTACTGATGTACAGGCAACGTGCGTTGATGGCATTGGAATCCCATATTCAGATCATGTCAGCTCCTAGTCAGGCTCTCTCGATGACCGGCATCCCGGGAAGATGCCTGGGCAGCGACGCAAGTGTTATATGCGATTCTATTTTCAGTAACAGTATTTCTACAGT
>CAJQUW010000152.1:0-16908 GCA_907163375.1 Prostheceraeus crozeri | reverse complement strand
ATAACGTCACTCCTTTTTCAGTACAATAGCATTGAAGACGGTGTCGAAGCAATAAACAACAAACTGTCTACTGTTTTCCAGATTTCAAATCTGAGTGGTATTCGACATGCAACTGAGATGCACTCAGTTTGGAACATCGAAATAACTCCTGACAGTGTTCTTAAGTTTATCAGCAATACTAAGGCGAAAAAGTCATCCTTTGATCTTCCAAACGCGGTTTACAGGTATGTGTCTAATCTTATTGCAGTACCTCTGTGTCACCTCCTCTGTATGTCCATTACTGAAAAACAAATACATCTCATCTAGAAGACTTCTGCAATAACTCCCGTCCCCAAGTGCTTCTCTCCAATCCTAGATGATATTCGTCCTATCAGTGTTCTGCCACTATCTGCCAAAATTCTCGAGAAGATTGTTCTGCAGTCGGTGAAAGTTATGACAACTGGTTGAATGTTATGACAAGCATCAGTTTGGCTTCAGACTAAGCTCCTCGACACTCTGTGCACTCATCTCGTTGCATGATTACTTGACGCGAGTTTTGGATGAACCAAAGACTTCTGGCGTTTTGATTGTCTCATATGACTATTCCAAAGCTTTCGATGTTCTAAGAAGTGACCTAATTGTGAAGCGGCTGATAGAAAATAAATTTCCTTCCGATTTTGTGTCATGGACTTTCGATTACCTATCTGATAGATCGCAATATGTAAGGATTGGTGCAACTAACATCCGCGTTATTGATATGACTTCCCGTATTCCACAGGGATCCATTTTAGGGCCCCATCTATTTGCATTGGACCTTGAATTCAATTATTCAAAGTGTCATATGATTAAGTATGCAGACGATTTAAATCTATGCTTTCCGTTACTTAAAGACTCGGACAACATTCATATCTTCAACGAGCATAAGCGAGTTCAAGAATGGTCTCAAAATATGCATTTGAAGCTCAATATGTCAAAATGCAAAAATGAAATCCGTCAAACAACTTTCCTTAATTGGGTGTTACTTTCAATAGCACTGAAACTAGGAGTGTTCACGTAGGCAAGACAGTTGCCGCGGCCTCTCGTCGTCTTTATGCTATACGCCTAGTTCGACGCTTTATACACCTTGCAAATTTGGAGCTGGTGTATTTTTTCCTTAATACGATCCATCATGGAATATCGTGCACCTCTTTTTGCGTCCGTAAACTCCACTAACACCAAGTGCCTAGATCGTGTCCAACACCGTTTTGAAAACATTCTGTGTTCGGTAGCGACTGAATACACTAGCCTACCTGGTTTACATGGGCTACATGGGAGGAATGACAAAATGTCGGTACAATCGCCAGTGATAAATATTCACGTCAGCAATGCGCAAAGACCAAAAGGCACATTCTTTACTGTACAAGTGACCAATCGCAGTGCGTTAGACGGTAAAAGACAGGGAAGCAGATAATGAGCAATCTTTTCAGTGCTGGATATGAAACAATAGATATCAAATATTTTCCTCATGTTGTCATGTATTCCAATTTTTATCATGTTCTCTGTCTGTAGGATGCTTCATAATTACTGTTTAGAGTTGGTCTTAAAGATTTCCACTAGAACCATCATAGAGATGTTAGGTTTAAGTAAGAAGGGAGTCGTTTGCAAGTATTGGCAAAACCAAAATGAAAGAGGACAATGTAGTCTGTTTCTAATTCTTTAGCTCTGCTAGAAATTGTAACCTGCTTAAACTCGGTCTGCCAGGATTTTAAGGCCCGCGGGCCATGACAGGCGTTGATTAAGATGTCATCTATGGCAGCATATATAAACACTAAATTCACACTCAATAAACACCCAAAATTCACTATTATCGAACGTCTGCATATGTTTGACATGCAATGATAGGGGTCATTTTTTGTGATATGACAACGTATATGTATACGTGTGATGCATCACTGATGTTAGGCTTTACACGATGAGAAAGTCAAAATATTTAATGTACGAGTCTCCGAAGAAGCTGAGTCGGAGGGCGAGGACATTCCTTGGGTAAAGCCTTGGGTAAGGCCTTGGGTAAATATCAGTGATAAACCGAGTGTCCCAAAATAAGTGCCGGAAGCTAAATGCTTACAACTTGGTCATTTTCCAGTCGATTCAGCTGATTTTTTGTATGCAGATGCAAAATACCCATACGTTTTTGTCAGCAAAGTTTGATGTCTGAATACTGAGTGCACGAGTGTGAGATCATTTCCTGTTATTCCCAGCGGTGAGACTCAAGATATCGGACATATAGACATGCAGTTTCCATCGTGATCACACTCACTGTAAACTGTCACCTCCTAAAAACGAAGAAACCTGCATCCTAAAGCGCAACACACTAGAATTTTAGGAGGTTGCGTGAAATAGAATGCTGACATACTAAAGAGAACAATAACCCTAGTGTGCTAGCCTCCTAAAACGCTTTGCTTTAGTATTTTTAGTGTGTGGTCGCTTTAGTGTGTGTATTTGGTATTGCATGTTAGTGTGTGGTTTAGGAGGTGCTGGTTTAGAGTGTAAACCAGCACCTCCTAAACCACACACTAAAGCAAGACACTATTCGTAACTAATAAAAAATACTAAAGCAAGGCGTTTTAGGAGGCTAGCACACTTGGGTTATTGTTCTCTTTAGTATGTCAACACTCTATTTCACGAAACCTCCAAAAATTCTAGTGTGTCGCGCTATGCAGGTTTCTTCGTTTTTAGGAGGTGACAGTTTACAATGCACAATATATTCAGCATTGTTCCTTTCTTTAATGTTCAAGGACATCTGCGTATTCGTCATTATATTTCATCGCAGTAAGATGTGCCATTCGCCTCATAAAAATACTCGTTTTGCGTGCATTATCCGAACGTTATCAAAGTCGTTGGGATGAAGGATGCTTTCTAACTTGAATAATTTGATTTTCATAATCTATTTTTTCTCTTCACATTCGTTTTGTGTCATCATTTTATAATAATTCCTTTTCAAATATGATGAAGAAGAGTAAGTAGGTCTCCTCCGGTAGGCCCATTTCCAAAAAGTGTGAATGAGATAACAATAGTAGCAAAACTTCAAGGGCTGTGCTTCACGGATTAAGTCAAATTCAAAAGTTAACTTTCTGAGGTTGTATTGGAGCAGTTAACATCGTCAAACCGCCTCTTTGCATACAAATGATTTTGTGTCAAACGTTAAAGACAAAATATCATATTTCCGTATATGTTTACTTAAAAGGCTGAACGATACTCAAAGGTTTTAATTTGTCAATTAGTTGCACGTAAACATCATTGTTTGACATAAATTTAACTTATCTCTGACATCGATTTAAGGAAACAGACGATGAATTGGAAAAATCGGTCCACCGGACTCCATCAGGT
This sequence comes from Prostheceraeus crozeri, assembly GCA_907163375.1. Lineage (NCBI taxonomy): Eukaryota > Metazoa > Platyhelminthes > Polycladida > Euryleptidae > Prostheceraeus > Prostheceraeus crozeri. The sequence goes on along the minus strand of CAJQUW010000152.1, from coordinate 13,563 downwards.
CTCAGAGGGTGTGAAAAAGCTCAGGTCTGCGTAGAAGTTGAAGAAATCGGCCGATTGTAATGTAGAATAAAGAATCTAACCACAAGCAAAATAGTATTTTTTTTTAGGATACCCTCAAACCAAGTATCTTTCTACTACCTCCGATTTTTTTTTTCCTTCTTCTCGATTTTTGAAATTTTACGGGGACCTCAAAATATGAAAATAATAATCTCCAGCTTCAGACCCATTTACTATGAAAGTAGACTCTATATTGTTTTGTTTTATATTGCTGAAATCTTATATTGCAGATTAAGTTTTGCTTCATAGAAATACAAGGTGGCAGTAATCCTGCTAACATGTGAAACGCTGAATGCCGCTAACACAGTGACAACCGACCAAACCTTTGAAGAGCGTTTCGGTAAAGTTTGATTTAATTCACTTAATGGAGGAAAAGCATACAATGAAGAATTTCCAACCTTCTGCTGATGTCTCGTTTATTCCGAATTTTACTGGCATGTGTAACAAAATAAGATTTGGAACAATTACATCCAACAAAATCACGCTAACAGATTCTCGCTATCAGTTCAAGGGTGAGTAATTTTTTGACTTTTGATTGCGAATTTTCTACACTACTAATGTGATGCATTCATGCCTCTGAACATTGAACTAAGTTATTCATTAAAAAGAAGGATGAATCAAACGTCTCTGCAAAAAATAGATCCCGATGTCTGAGTAAGTATCGACGATGTTGACCAACTTTCTTCTGATCCAAGAGTCCAAGGGAATCGGGTTTCAGAAAATACAATAACGAAAAATTGTCAGTATCAGCAGGCAACCTTGGCGGATGAAATCATTATGAAACCTCCTGAATTTCCGTCCCATTCGATTCAATCGATCATAATGATTTTAGGTAAAGTTACTCGTTTGATTCTCTCCGTTTCTATCATTGTCCCAAAACTAAGACAAGATACATTGTACATTATTACATTAACGCTAAACAAATTATGCTCAGCACTTATGCTGATTTACAGACTCACAGACCATGTAAAGGATTTGAATGGTTTTAAAAAGATTCACTACTAGCTTTACAACAAAAATGATCACTGCAATATCGATTTGGAAATTTCATAAATAGCTATACACAGCATATTCCGAAAAGTCATCCCGTACGCAATCGTCCCAATTTTAATGCCAATTACAGAATAGTGACAAAGCACATTATTGTTGAAACGGTTTTATTTAAAATGAAGAAAAAGGCCCAACATGTTATGAAAAAACCTATACATATACATGTACATTAACTAATCAGATTACTAACCCTCACGGTACTGTGTCCATAGAGTAGGGATAATATAGTAGAGTGTCGACATCAAAAAAGTATCTGTATATAGTAGTAAGAAATTTTTAATATCAAAAGAAACAGATTTTATGCGGAGATTACGTTTCCCCTTGTCCAAAAAATTTAATTTAGTCAGTTTTGTCGCGGAAAAAAGTCAAAATTTGGCAATTTTTTTATACTACCGAGATGACTCTCCCAAATAAGTAGTATGATTAGTAGTATGATTTAATCCACTTTTCTTTATTTCTATTTCCAACTCTTTCTTCAATGTCGAATTTAGGGTTGATTGAATATATAACACACTTTCGTAATTATCTTTCTTGTACCAAGCTTTCTTTTTTCATTTGTTTCACTCTTCCTCTCTCAGTTTGTTGCCATTCTCTTGGTCTGCACGTTGTTCTGATTTTGTTTCTGTCATTTTCTTTTATTTTGTTGTAAGCATTTAATGCTGACTTTGTAATTTGCATTCTAAATTTTTGACCACAACCAGAATATTGCATTCTCTTATTCATTTCTGTTAAATGTTTGACTGTTTGATTCCATGGTAAGTGGTGACTACAGTTGAGCAAAATTCTCAGCATTTGTGTGGTGGAGAAATAGTCCTTTTTTGTACTCAATGATAGCGACGTGTCTTGCGTGAATAAACCATTTCTGAAGCTATGTTTTTTCATGTAAAATTCATGTAATATCGTCTGTACTTTACCTGTTCTCCATCTGCTGCAAGACCCAAAAACTTGTCAAATCTAAAATTAGCAATTGTATTTCCAGTGTGGTTTGGAAGGGAAATCAATTTCTAATTGAATGGATTGGATGAATTTCATTTGTCAATTTCTTGGCTGTACCATTTTTCATAAATATTTTTGTTATTTTCTATTTCTTCAATATCGTCTTGCTGCTGATTCATTTACCAGCATTCTCCGTCGGACAATATCAACGTTATATCATCAAACTTATCTTTTCATTAGCAAACGCATTGTATATTGTTTGTTTTGATCGAATTCTTTCTTCGATTAGTTATTTCATCCCACCACATCATGAAGATTTGTGTGAATCACTCCAAGTCAATTCAAGTCCCGATTGGTCCGCATCCTTTTGTAATTTGATATGGTCATCAAACTTATTTTTCCATATTAATGTTTGCAAACCGATTTTAATAGGCTTCTGTTAACAATTTTCTTTATGATGGTGTTTCCATTTTCTGGAACCATGCAAGGTTGGTTCCACATCGCGTATCTTTTGTTTATCTGGTTCGTTCCATTTCCTTTGCCTGTAATCATGGTTGGTGGTCTTCCGACATCTCGTCTTTCCTTGTTAGATCAAGAAATTTGAAAAAAAAAAAAAATAATCCCCCCCATTTCAATAAGTTCTTCATTGGATTTATTCAAAGAAAGAAGCTATAATCCTAGTTTTCAAGATACTCTAATGGCCGTCCTATTTTGATTTCTAATTTTTTCAAAACAGTTCACACAAACTTTTTCAATAGTAAAATTCAAATGTTCAGGAAACTGGGATATAGTGCTTTAACATCCTGTCTGAGCCTATTTATGAATATTTTGTGTTGAATTCAAATCATTGACTCTGTTGATGTCAGCAATTAGCTCTCCTGTGATTGAAGAGCCAAACAGTCTTTTCAAAGTTTAATCCAGATTTGTGATAGAATAATACTCAACCAGGTGAGACAGCTGCGATTGTTACGGAGAGTTAACCGATCCGCAAACTGGTCTACCTGGAGGACCTACGGATGTATCTAACATTCTGTGTGATATTTTCACAACGTGTACGAAGTATCGTGGTGGTATAATTGCTACAATTTGTTGATCATGTTTATTTCTGATATCTCAAATGATCGTTGGTGAAATATCCAGTCCTGTAGCATTCTTTGCCCAAAATACTGCATGTGCGATTTTCATTTGGCTGTTCAATTTTTGTGATTTCACATTCTGTAATGTCCAATTGTCATTTACAATGTGTTGTTTACCCTCCATTTTCTTTGTAATCTAGTATTCTGTGTCGACTGGGAATCGCCCACCTTTTGACAGTTTGATAGATGAACAATGTCTTCTTTCTACTCTCTTTTGATAAGATGATTTGACACCACTTTCTTCTTTACTTGTCAGGTTTTTGCCATTTTATATCGAATTGGTTATTTGCCAATGAATGTAAACTGAAACATATTTCAAAAGCATAGTAATTACTCTACGCATGCGATTCGAACATGATCTCTATGCAACGTGATGTAGAGAATCCACAGACACTTTCCATTACTTTTGAATTTTTTATGAATTTACATTGCTAAGAGGGCATCATGCTATGTTTATATATTATTTTCAAAACAAAGGAACACAGATAATATAGCATAGGAAAGTCCATGGTATGCCCCGTAAAGTAGATAAATAGTACAACTAGAATGGAATTTTGAACAATCTTGCCTATGTACAATGATGGCACATGGAAACATCTATGGTCCTGCATATCAGATTCGATTTTAAAACATTGTATCATAAGTCAGAGTATTTGCCCTAGTTGATTGTGGAAGATGTTGACCGAGCAAATTACAAGATTTTCAATGAAGAGAATTTTAAGTGAGATGGCTGCATTGTTTTCATGTGAAATAGGCCAACTATTTCCATGGTTTAAATATACTGGTATCTATTTGTAGCAGTCCATGGACAACTGTTACTACAAATTTTTCAAATACTGGAATACGAATTAAAAATTGGTTCACAAGTCTTAATTGAAAGTGGTCGGTATACCCTGGTTGTAAGAACATGTCCACGAATTCACAGATAAAAATTTCTAATTATATGGACAATTTCTCCTCGTCAAGCGGTTAAGAAACCTTCACTTTTCTGGAATAAACACACTGAAAGCTTCTTTATCCTCCAATCATTTCTCAGATAGATGGAAATGTCGCTGGAAATCATCAATTTAATCATTGAATGACATATGTGATAATAGTGGTGATGATGTTTTGGTAGCTGATATTCGAATGCAATGTAGAGATTTAAAAATTGGTTCAAATATTTAAGAGCAGGGGAGCCCTTTAAAAGTAAAATGAATACTCGAAGATTTTTTGGCCTCTGATTTCAAGACATCACAAGTTGACATCACAAGTTGCATATGTGTCTGATTATACTCTAGATTATAGGACCGATATTTCAAAATGATGAAGCGTAACAAACGTTTTTTAAAGGATTTCCTTCTTTGTCATCCTGTACGCCCCGCAGTATTTTTGTAAATTCATTTATTGCTTTCGCTACATGGTCTTTGACAAGGGTCAACAATGGCAGATCAAGAATTTGCCTGATAAATATAAATGCCAATACAAAAACATGGAAGCCAGATCGCACAAAGTTGCATTTTGCCCCATCTAAGTTCCCCCGGCGCGTGCCATAATATTTCATGCAATTCCTATTGTAGGGAAACCTTTTCTTATGGTATTGTTAATTTCTATGGCATGCCCTAGGTCATAGATGAACCCACCGTCGGTGATGGAAAGCGACCTGACGGAATGACGACTTTTCCCTATCGCATGGGTTTGTTGCTTAATTTGGGATGCTAAACTTGCACCGGTACGCCACAGTGGTTCAATCTCTCAAAGAACCCGCCATCCATCCAGGATCAGCCTCAGCGCGTGCAAGAACAACGCACAATATCGAAATACGCTGCATTAATCTGAGAGGTACATCTTTAGAACCACTGGCGGTTGAAACTACTTGTGCCATGGGACCGAGAACGCTGAAGACAGTCTGAGGTTTAGGGGAACGATTGAGTAAGGTGAAGGACGATCCCAGAGAAAGAGAATGGGCTGCTACAAACGCTTTGGCATTCCCATTATTAAGAGACAACGCTCAGTCCAATCCATTCATTCGTGTTTCCTAACTGTCTTTTTTAGCCCTATTTTTTAACTTATATTATTATACTGATATTTTTGATAATTTCTCGTTGTATTGTTTCATGTTCATGTGCAGGATTGAAAGCCATTATCTTTAATTTATCTTTAAAGCCATTTATAAGTAATACACTGAAAAAAGTTTGACTATGATACAATGTTTTAGATCGAATTTGATCTACAAACCATAGATTTTTCCATGTGTCATCATTGTACATAAGCAAGATATCAAACTTCCATTCTAGTGTACTATTATCTACTTCTATGTCCTAGGGCTCTTGATGATTTTTTCTATATTTTCTATGTTAAGAAAACTTTATTGAAGTCAAGAACGTATAAAATTACAGCGAGATACAAAAGAGAGATAAAAAAAATCATAAGTTATAAACTTCATCTAGCCCTGCAGTCTTCGGCAATGTGCCCAAGAGATGGATTATGGCATTCCCCCTCTGAACGGCGATACCTCAGTCTCTGGAGAGGAAGGTTGTTGATCGCTCTTCCCCGGTCTTCTCCTCTATACGAGCGCCGATTTGTCTCGCAAATTTGATTGCAGATGAACCCCATGCTTCCCCATCGTTTCTATGCAGAAGGGGATGACATTATAAATAGATGTTAAGTCTGAATATTTACACAACTTGCGGTCTTCTGCTTCAAATGCAGCTTTGCCAGCCACATGTGACGATGAAGCGATGTAGTTCGGCGACATGGTGTCTCGGCAAGTGGAAGTCCCAGACGGTTGATCGTCCCCGCCCTTTACAATGGTATCATGGTAAGTCCATCGGGACGCTTACCATCGTTGCCTGGAAATTCCTAGAGGTTCCAAGATGGCAGGAAACTCCACTTGATACCAAGGCCCGGTCGAATAAGGTCATTGGCCTCTTGTGGCGCGCATTTCTTTTCTACCGGCGCTCTTCTTACATCGGAGGCCCATGTAATCCACACTGATCCACAGTTTCTCCACAGAACACAGACATGTTGTTGACAAAAGAGAGAGAAAACCCAAACGTAATGCACATGCGATCCGCAATTGGCTGTAGATTCAACTTCAGGCCCAGTGATGGCAATTGGACATGCGTTCAACAATGCTCCTGCATATTTGGAAGAGACGGCACGAGTCCGCCGCTTTCGATGCGACTGGATACGATCTAATTGTTAAATATATCACTGGTCACAGATTAACACTATTTACTATGAATATGATATTTAGCAGGGGATTTCCCTCGTGCTATGCTTTGAATACTGTGTACAAATCTACTTACACCATAATTTTATTCATTTTAGATGACACCTTTAATCATGAAATGTCTATTGACCCAAACAAGCCTCTACTCCTTAATGGTTTTCCAAAGCCACCAAAGAATTGTCGATTCAAGAGTCAAGTGGCATTCCTTATCTGGACCTAGCATACAGAGCTCAAAGAACGAACTTCAAGGTGGTAGCTACCAAGTCCTTTCAAATTGCAGTTTATATATTCCATACTTTACATCGAATGTGATGTCTACATTGACGGTAAGTCCAGTTTAGATTAGTCTGTTTTTCGATCATATTTTTCGGCTATACTCTTCCAAAAAGGACCTCGCCACCAATCGCTAAGAAAGGACACAAAATAGTTTTTAGGATTTCTAGAATTGCTGACCAAGCTGGCTGACTGCACAAAAATTGCATACCTGTAGGCTAACCCGCCTTCAGCAACTTTAAACCTTTATTACGACTGAGTCCGAGTTAACTCGTATTCGTTAACACCTATCAACAGTTGACTGGTGACGGTGACAATGGAGTACAGCAGGAAACTGAGCCTGAGCTAACTGGCATCGGCAGACGGGAAAATATCACTGACGCCGCAATCAGCAGTTGTCCTGCAGAAACAAGCCCGAGTTAGCTCGTATCGGGAGGACACGCAACTATCACTGACAGATAATTTTTTCCCTTCCACTATTCACGAATGCCGAGTTAACTCGGGCTGCGTGAGGTGATCCAATTTCACGAAGAGTCGAGTTAAACTCGTTTTATAGCATGAATATCTGACTTATGTCCCACTTTTGAATCCTTACAATGTTTATATTTAATGTACGAGCGTAAATCCGCAATTCGCGAAATGCTCTCGAATACATTAATAGCCCCCTATGTGATTGGTCAATGTTCAAAGATATCCTTTAAAGCAACGCTTCGGAGAACGTAATGTCTATCAATAGAACGCAATATCCGCAAAAAACTTGACCGCAAATTAGAATAGTCTACAATGTAGATAATTTGTACTAATTTGTCTTTGTGTCACCACACAGACTGATCGCATTGTTGTAGATCACAACTCAGGTTGACTCACACAACCCGGCATGTAGCTGATACTGTTTCACAACATTATTATAAAAAGATGATGAGAGCGAAGGATGTAAATCGGTGAGCTAGTGATGGAGAAATATTTTGTGCATTTAGTGTACTATTGGACAGAATGCAATGTTCTTGCTTCTGTTACTATGTGTTTCCGTGAACGCCATACGATTCTAGACGATGAGAACGATTTAGAAAATTCCTCTGATTCCACATAATTGTTTCGCATGGATCTTATTTACTCATTATCTCAATTTAGCAGAGCGATATTGTTGAGGATTGAACAAAATTATGGTCAGTGCTTTGGATAGAATGTAAGTATGATGTTTAGAATTAATGCGGCAGGAGAGCCACAACCATCATAAGAATGTGTAAGAGATGAGAAGAAAACCTGATTGTCGCCAACGTCAGCTTCTGACACGGCACTACTGATTGATTGATTAAATTCTCTGAAAGAATGAATATTATTTATAAAATTCATCATCTCAAAAGCCGTGGATAACTCAGTTTTGACCGGAAACCCTTCGGAGACACAAAGAGAATCACCTAAATTGTTCAGTGATATTGTCTTGCTGTCTCGATACGAGGTAACTTTGGATCAGTGAAATTTGGTAGCTATGTGACATAAGCACCGCAACCAAAGGGTTAATGTGCATTTACATGCGTATAGACCTGATCAACTTGAGCAACAAAGTCCAAACGAAAGACTAAGAAATTAGTAGTGTACACTTGAAAATCGATTATTCCAAAATGCATAATTAACAATTATTTCTTTTTTCTTCTTTTTTGTGCCCCATACCTAGACAATCAGATAGTATCAGATAGCAATCAGATAGTATCAAATATACAGTATTTTTGTTTCAAACGTATGAATGCGACGCAACCGAAATTTAGTCGTGGAAGAGAAGAGCGTACCGACACCGGTTATTAGTTTGCCCAATTTTTTTAAAAAATCCATCTGATGAATGGATATTCTGTAGCTATCCATGATCCAGCTGAAAAATCTTCTCCGGCATTTGTACAAGCTGGCAAACATACATTTCTCTGAGGTAGTTGTTTTTTTCAGCTAAATTTAATTTTTCTGTTTTCCAAACTGTATTTTTCGAAATTTGGCCGCTGTAACAAAAAGAATGCAAACTCTTTTTGCAACCTTCAACATGTTATAGCTAGCGTTAAAGCCGACAAGCAGACTTTTTGTCTTCATGGAAGTCTCTTCTTGATCAATTAAATTACGAGTTTGAGTTTTGGATGTTTGTGTACTCTGTAAGGCTGCATAGTCATTTTACAAGAGGCATGTCCTTTCCGGCGAAAGCATCATGATAACAACTTCAAATGGCTAATCAACGTTTTGGTGAGATCTTGTTGCAAAACCCAGCTATTAAAATTAGCATTTGTGATGATCTATAGGATGTGGCTGATGCAGTGAAATTCTTTAAAATCCATTATCAAGATAATGGTTATGGTGTAAATAGTCGAAAAACCTTTTGTACGAATTTAGAATAAATACCTTGGACTTTCTTTCAATCAAAATGAGGTGTTTTTCCTTCCTTGCTGATTAGAAAACACCTCAACACCTGACAAACACACGACATTCTCACTGGACATTACATAGGGCCTACACCCTATAAAATCACACTTGAAACCAAAATATTTCTTGGATTTCATGTATGGTACATAAAGAAATCGCAAGCGATGTTAATTTATCAGTTCTACCAGACATTGCATGCCAATACAGAGAAAAGAGCTCTCATGATATCAATAGGTCCAAAGAAAGAGTGATTTCTGATCACAAATAGTCATCAGACCTTCGACAAACGGCGGTCAGATGACGTCAAACTTGCTCATCTCATTGGAAGATATTTCCCTCGTCATTTCAGGATTGGAAGGAGCTACGTTGACAAAGATAACTAACAATCCGACCTCTATGGATGCCCTTCATAATTGACACTTTCTTTTTAGTATTAGGTAATCATGCATTCATTACATAGAGCTTGTTTAGACCAGATTCTGGACGAAGTGCAACATAGAATTCGCACACTTTTAAATTGTATATATATTTTATTTGTCATTGCATCCGAATGGTAATTATTTTACATGAAGCCTATCATATAAATTTGTAGTAATAAAGCCTGCGATAACAAACATATTCGAATGAAGCAGTTTCCCATGTGCAGTCTTTGTTATAGTGTGTAGCAAGTACAGTGCTGTAATAGTTATGTTATTAACTCAATAATCCTTTTTCCATTTTACACATCGTTTTATTTGGTTATATAAAATCTATTTTTCTTTAATTCCATTAACTATTGGCAACCATTGTCTTTTTCTATTTCCACTATTAGTATGTGTACAGTGCATGAGGCGTCCATGTTTAGCGTGCAAGCGATATTGTTCGGAATGAACATTGGTGTTGCAACATTATGAATGAGTATTAGAAGGGTTGTAACAGTGGCCTCAAGATTTCAATCTTTACTAGTTTTTGCGCCGAAGCTGATCAATTTTAATTCGTTGCCACGAGAAAGCTAACATTGAGTTCTTTTAATAATTGGTTAATCCATTGATTAGACCAGCCTTGTAGTTGTTGGATTGGAGAGCTATCAGTCTTCATTAGGATTATGATATTAATTGATATAGACTATATTCATATTACTTAGAATTATATTTTCATTATCGTATGACACAAGTACCCTTGAAATACTGATCAGACTTTCGTCTATTTCAGAGAGATATATTGGAGCCATTGCTGATGCCACTATCGGATATATATATCAATATCCTGTCATGTTCACAACAAAAGAAATTACAGCTAGCACACAGGCTGTCAGCATTTTCTACCCTCCTAAATTCAAGCCGGTAAAACTGAAGAATGGAGAGAATTCTTACATATTTTTCTGTAACTATCGTGGTGGAAACGGAGATGCCAAAGTCGAGTGTACAAGAAGGCTGGCAGTGACCGACATCTTGTAGGAAACACACCTCCAGTAAGTTCCTTCAATTTCATGGCACTAAGATAATATCAACTCGTTTCGTTTCGCATTACGTTTTCATTCAAAAAGCACTCCATGGCTGCGGACAATCGGTCCGAGTTAGGTTCTGATATGCAAATAGGTAGCCATAAAGTCGCGCAACAAAGTTTGCGGACGAGAAAGGGCAACAAATTAATCCGTCGCTGAAGTGATCAGTCGATGAATGGAAGCATGAAGGAATACGTGCCAATCATGCTTCATTTTTTCTATTCTTTTTTTGCGAAAAACGCCTCAAAGTAGGTATAATTTTTTTTACTTGTGCAATATATATCACATACTTTCACAATATATCACAATATACAAAATTTAAATGTAGGCCCTAACTAATGTAAAATTTACAAATATCTATCACTACAAAAGGAGGAAATACCTTAAGAAATCTTATTTAACCTAGCATCTAAAAACACATTAAGAAAAGTAAATCATATGGCTGTGCAAAAGTCTATGTGCAAGTGAAAAGGAGTTGATGATAGAATTTCAAGAATAGCACAAAACTATATGTTGGGTATTTTTATCCTTCTTATCGTAGTTTTGAATATTTTATAGTTTTGTGCTCTCTTTGAAATTCTATCATCAATTCCTTTTCACTTGTGCATAGACTTTTGCACAGCCATATGATTTACTTTTCTTAATGTGTTTTTAGATGCTAGGTTAAATAAGATTTCTTAAGGTATTTCCTCCTTCTGTAGTGATAGATATTTGTAAATTTTACATTAGTTAGGGCCTACATTTAAATTTTGTACGAGTATATTGTGATCTTTGATGTTTGCAAAGTCTGATTTGGCTCATTTGTACGTGACCAAGATTTCCGAAACGTCGCACAAGTAAAAAAAATTATACCTACTTTGAGGCGTTTTTCGCAAAAAAAAGAATAAAAATAGTAAAATATAAGGTATGGCCAAGCTTTCTAAAACAGAAATCAAACTTCACTTGGCCACTTACATCCAAAATTCAAATCAATCTTGAAGTGTTGAAAGACAAAGAGAGAAGTGGGCGGCCGAGAATGTCTGAGGAGATATCAACGGCCATTGTGAATGAAGTCGAGCAAAGTCCAAAGAAATCCGTGCGAACTTTATCTCGTAAAATCGACGTCCCCGCTCTATCATGCAAAAAGGTAATCAAGGATGAGCTTCTCCGCCCATACAAAGTGCAACATCTAAGAAATCACACGAAGACGACTCTGACCGACTTATGGAAATGTCACTATGGTTTCTAAATCGATTCTATGCTGATCATGACATGGTCCGCCGGAAGTGCTCTTCAGCGATGAAGCCACTTTTATATCTCAGTGGAAAAGTAAACAAGCAAAAATTGCTAATGTTAAAACCCTCACTGGATGAAGTTCACTTAGTAGCACAGCCATTGTTCAAAATAATGGTTTGGTGTGACCGTACGGAAAACTATATTTTGTGACTTTTCTTTATTGATGGACATCACACAGTACATGGTGATTTTGTTCATGTAGGCCTACCTAAAAATGCGTGCCCTCTGTTTGACTACCTAAGAGAAGACTGACCAGAGTGGCTTCTACAGACGCGGAGCGCCTTTGCACTATTCTCTGACTGTTTGCGTCTGGTAGGAAAACTTGAACAATGGGATCGGTTGAAGGCGGATGCCTCCTAGATCCCCCCATATCAATCCCATGGCCTATTTCTTATGAAGATTCCTCAACAATTTAGTGTATTTCAGTAACAAATGGAGACCTGAATTCACAGAGCATTTCATTTCACAGCTTTTAATAGTGTGATAATTTTTCTAATCGAATCACTTTATGTTGAATGATCCAGTGGCAACAGTTTTAAGCATGTAACATAAAAGAGTATGCAAAATTGTTGGCTCAAATAGTCGACAGAATTTCATGGAAATAACAGCAAAACCTATTTAAAATATTTGGTTTGCTGATGATGCTGTCGGCTTTGCATTCCAGGTCTGATCTTGGTACTATAGCCTGGCAATTTTGAAATTCAGACCATAATTTTCTTACATTGATTTTTTTCGAAATTTGCAAGTTTTTCTCTTACTCTTGTAATGAATTCGTAGACGTTTGAAAACATAGTTGTATCAATTCTATCAACAAGATTTTTAGCTCTACGTTTCAATTATATTCCTAATGTTATGATGTTAATGTATTTAGTCACATGCATGAATTTGCCGTGAATATAGTATTCTCTCTCTCTCTCTCTCTCTCTCTCTCTCTCTCTCTCTCTCTCTCTCTCTCATCTCTCTCTACTCCTCTCTCCTCTCTCTCTCTACCTCTCTCTCTCAGTCTCTCCTCTCTCTCTCATCTCTCTCTCTCTCTCATCCTCTCTCTCCTCTCTCTCTCTCTTCTCTCTCTCTCTCCTCTCTCTCTCTCCTCTCTCTCTCTCCTCTCTCTCATCTCTCCTCCCCACCTCGCCTCTTCTCTCGCTCTCCTCTCTACTCTCTCTCTCTCTCTCTCTCTCTGGCGCATCTCTCTCTCTCTCTCTCTCTCTCTCTCTCTCTCTCCTCCTCTCTCTCTCTCCCGCCTCCTCCTCTCCTCTCTCTCCTCTCTCTCTCCTCTCTCTCATCTCTCTCTCTCTCTCTCTCTCTCTCATCTCACTCTCTCCTCTCGCTCTCTCTCTCTCTCTCTACGTCTCTCTCCTCTTCTCTCCTCTCTCTCTCTCTCTCCTCAGCTCTCTCTCATCATTCTCTCATCCTCTCTCTGCTCGTCTCTCTCTCTCTCTCTCAGTTCTCTCTCTCATCTCCTCTTCTCTCCTCTCTCTCTCCTCTATCTCTCTCTCCTCTCTCTCTCTCTCCTCTCTCTCTCTCTCTCCTCTCTCTCCTCTCTCCTCTATCTCTCCTCCTCCTCTCTCATCCCTCTCTCTCTCTCTCTCTCTCTCTCTCCCTCCTCTCTCTCAATCTCTCGCTCTCTCTCCTCTCTCTACCCTCCTCTCTCTCTCACTCTCTCTCTCCATCATCTCCACACTCTCTCCCCTCCCTCCTCACTCTCACTCATCTCCCTCCTCTCTCTCTCTCTCTCTCTC
>CAJQUW010000151.1:0-29864 GCA_907163375.1 Prostheceraeus crozeri | reverse complement strand
TTTCACAATAAAATACCCGCTGAAAAATCGGATCGATGTTTCCACCGATTTTTTTTTGGTTTCATTTCAGCCCGATTTTTTTGGTATCTCAACAATAGTAGAAAATTCGGGGGGGTTTGAATGAAAGACCACCGAAGCTGTAAACCTTGTTCGGGGCGTTAAGCCCGCGCCGAATTTTTTAAAATGGGACCCCCCCGATATTACACCCGAATTTTGACCCGATTTCAATAATTAATAACGCGATAAGTACCACGATATTTCACCCGAATTTTTACCCGATTTCAACAATCAAAACGATAAGTACCCACGATATTACACCCGAAATTTTTACGATTTCATTATAAAAAAACACGATGAGTACCTCGACTATTACACCCGAATTTGTACCGATTTCAATAATAAAAACGATAAGTATACCGGATATTACACCGAATTTTTACACGATTTCAATAATAAAAACGATTAGTAACACGATATTACACCCTGAATCTCAGATCAATATAAAACGAGTATTAGTAACGAAACGTGACAGTAGCAAGATCGAAGAAGGCTACCCTGAACTGATAATAGACAAGGTTTATAGGGTTTTTTTGCGCTAGTAATATATGGGTTGTATTAACAAATGACTAGAAATTTCACGTGGGTTTGCAAAGTGAGTGCAGTCAAAAAATTTTGATATGCAAATTTTAATTTTTTCTAGTTTTGAATCCTCTTAAACGTGCGGGCTGCCCGAGGTTCCAGATTGATGAAAATATTTAACAAGCGCCGCCGGTGTAACACCACGCCACACGTTTACATGGCTCCTCTAATTGATGAATTGCTACGCGAACTTGCCCCGGCAAAATGCTGCGAATCCCATGTACTAGTGGAAATGTGTGCAATAGTGATTTTTCTTCAGTCAGTCGTTAATTATGTGCTGTATAGTACTGTCTTATGACGGTCGGGAGTGAAAAAAGTTTTCACGAAATTGGCGCCGGAAAATATTGAACACGTTTATTCAAATGGGGTGTCCACTGCGGGGCGAAAGGGAGGGTTGGCAGTGGTTTTAGGGAACTGAATGCCGGTCTCGACACTGTAGGATTTTTTCAAGGGCCCAAATGTGTATTGGTCGCGCTTTGTTTTCTATCCACAACTTTTAGCTTATGAAAAGCGTTAGGAAGGAATTTCCTATCCGAGCTCTTGATTCTATTATTTCAATCCCTCCCTCTACAAATACAATATTCTTTGCACTGTTGTAAAAGGCCATTCATTCGTATGTACTTGATACGTCACGTGCTGCATTACTATCAATTCTGACTTATTATCAAATATCTGGTTTACTATTGTAGAACTTTAGGACGCCTGAAATATCTCTATTATATAAAAACAGGTAAGAAATTAAATCATAGATGACTTATATTGGTGTATCTGTGTTCAGGAAAAGTTCTTTTTAGTAGTCGTTACTTTAAAGCTTGAGGTGCTTGCCCAGTGTTATACGAAGAATTCATTCAATTCTTTCGAGCAGATCTGTAACAGAAAATTTCGGAAAAACTGTTATCACAAATTATATGCGTATTATCCTGTTTGTATATAGCTAAATTAACAGATTAATTTATCACAATATGACTGTTTCATTCGCTTCAAAAATGTGGAAAAAGACGCCTCTACCCCTATCATTTTAAAGATCCGAATTGTGAACCGTAGTTATTCCGCAAGTGAACTTACCCCAAACTGAATAAATCGGCTCAACGACCATGAAATAACAAAATCTGCTGGAATTTGTTTAGCAAACGAAATTTTAGAAATCGGTTAACTTCACCCGAAAATTTTACCGAATTTTTTTCGGGCTTCGAAAAATCGGATTTCATTTCGGGGGTTTTTATATTGAAAAGTAGGAGTCAAATAATCCTTAATTCACTCGCAATCCGGGACCAATTCCGGAATAAATCGGGTCTGGAAATCGAAAGTTTAATAAAACATCGGTTAATTTGACCCGAAAATTTTACCGATTTTTTCGGGCTTCGAAAAGCGGTTCATTTCGAAGGGTTTTATATTTTTAAAATCGGTGCTCCTGTCAATAACCCAGAATCGAGAGGATATGGGGCCAAACCAACTTCCGAATCATAAATCTGGGGTTGAAATTCTCGAAGTGTCCAAAGTTAAAGTTATAAAAATCGATGTGTACATTTGGAGACCCGAAAATTTAACCGTTTTTTTCGGACTTCGAAAATAATAAAAAAAAGTCGGGTCATTCGGGCGGATGGGTAATCCGGTGTCAACAACTCCGAATAAATTCAGTTTCGCCCCGATTTATACTAGTAACTCAAAAATTCGGGCTCACGTTTAGTTCATAAAAAATCGGGTCAAAATACGTCACAATTTTTCAGCGGGTGTTTTTTAGATAATGCCTATAACTTGAATTCTGTAAAAACATGCAGAGAAGTAATGTCTAAATCGAAAAAAAAGGTCGAAAAAATTACAAAAATTGTATGACTTGTCTATGGCCGCATGGGGGCCTCCTGCTGTTTCTATGCACACTTCATAGAATGTGTAGTAATTCGTCTTTACTAACAAAAAAGTTTAGCTGTTATAAGATAACGTAGATTCAGAAAAGAGATAGAATTGAAATAGTATTGTCTGCGCCTCTTCGGTTTACATTCTATGTCTCCATACAACCTGTCAAACAAAACCAACTCTAAATCTGTTAGAACTACATGCTTGTAATTAAGTGAAATATTGAAGTCGGCGGATACATCAACAAGCCGCAAGGCTTTCACCAACGCGGTCTAAGCATTCAAGGCAGGGATTTGCAGTAAGGCTAGGATTTACTTGTAAAGAAGGACTTCAGCCACAAACCGACACCAATGCTTTGAAGCAGCAATTAGCAATTTATCACTCACCTTACATAAACACCGTCGTGTATTTCCAAGTCGCCTTCTTGCCGTTTGAACTCAGGGGAGAGTGATGTCGCTCCAAGCTTCCTAGATTTGAAGAAGAGAGTTTGTCCATGTCAGATTTACGGGACGGCCCCCGGACGAGGGATCAACACACAATTCTGTCTTAGATGGGTTTGGACACAGATCCAGTGCTGGTCTGTTTTGTGATTTGGAAAATTCTTCATTCTCAATACCACCTCTCCCTGTGGTGAACCTTAAAGAAGTAGTGATATGCCAGATACCATCCAATCGAGTCAATGCGTTGATGTTCATGTCTTTCACGTTGGTGTGAGCACAAATCTGGAAAAAAAAGATCAGGCACAAAGATATTCGATATGAATTTTATTGCTATTTCATCCAAAATACAAAAACAGTGTACTTACTTGCTGAGATATGTACGCATATATACAAAAATAAAACATTTTCCTGACTTAATTATGGAATTTACCTTGCTGGCCACTGCGAACACATTCCTCACGGGGACAGTTCACAGGGAAGGCATGGGAGGCAATTCTGTGACCACCAACTGGAAACTTTGATATGCCATTACGAACTTGCTGATCGGAATGAGATGATTTCACAGCTCCAATGACGCCGGATGATTTCCAACCAGACGCTTATCTCGACTTTCATCACAACCTTTGCCAGTCAGTCCGGCACAGTACAGCTAAAATGAAGATAGAAATGGTATGTTAAAAATAGATGAAACATGACTTGAGTGTCATAAAAAGAGAAACAAGATTTTTCGTTTAATTCTGTGTGCATTATAAAAACAAGAATCAGTAAACCACTTCATAAAATGAAGTGAAATATATACTCACTAGGGTCCAAAAACTAATGTTTTGAAGCAAAA
This sequence comes from Prostheceraeus crozeri, assembly GCA_907163375.1. NCBI lineage: Eukaryota > Metazoa > Platyhelminthes > Polycladida > Euryleptidae > Prostheceraeus > Prostheceraeus crozeri. The sequence goes on along the minus strand of CAJQUW010000151.1, from coordinate 26,096 downwards.
AAAAAAAAAACAGAATGTCTCTTCTTTTTTGATCAATTCTATGAATTTTATTACTCCAGTAATTCACGTAGTTTCTTTTTAAACTGAGACGAGGTAACCAAATCAAATGAACCGGCAAAGGTTGTTTTGATACGGAGTGCGAAATAGAGCACAGTGATATAAAGGAACATTCTATTCGAAAGTTTTACTGGTTCATGTTCTCATCTTGGCATCGATTATATCAATTATAATAAAGATAAATTAAAAAATTCAAACGTAGTCTCAAGATAAAATTGTTTATTCACGAATTTTTCGTCTAAGACTTCATCAGGTGAACGAAAGTAAATGTACATGGAAGTGAAATGACATTAACATTATAAAGAAAAGTAACAAGAGTTCAACCACGTGTATGCCACAGGCGGCATCATTATCTTCCTACACAATTTATCTGAGGCTTAACAGCTTCAATTGTTGCCCACACCACCCCAATTATACATATATATATTATATATTGAATGAATGATTATCGTTTCCCGGGTACAAATCATTAAATCATAGTTCATATTTGTGGTTGTATTCTAAGGATTCGCAATGGATTCCTTAACGAAAAACCATAGTAGTGATCATTGACTCCACAAGTCTCTCTCATAATCATCAAACAAACCGGAATATTAAATGTAGATTTAGATGCATGGTTTTAAAAGAAACAAGTCTCATGAATTTCACTAAAACCCGATGTTAATAAGAATTACGTACGAAACATTCACGCACAAAGAGTTAGACAGCTCGTTCCTGTCTTCGCTTATTAGAAAGGAAGAGTCGTATGCTGGTACGCAATCTCGTACATTGCTTACTTACATTGGAAAAACATAAAGCTGTCAACTCTTTAAATACCCACCTGTGTCTAAAAATGGTGTCTACAGATCAACCAAAACTATTTAAAGCAATTAGGACAGCTATTTTAGAGTGGGGGCTGTTCGGCAGGTACTAAAGCTTCACATAGTACAAAGCATTTTTTATCTGATAAGGACGAAAAAGAAATATGATGTCAATGAAAAAATCCGATTACCAAGGAAGAAGAGGAAAATGCATTTCAGTTGACAAAAGGAAATATCTAACAAATTATTCATTATAAGATAATTGTCGGTCACGGCATCAATGTGCATTCATTGATGAATTCTGCAGAATGGGTGATAGAATCACCGACTGAACGAATATTCGTGCGCCTGCAAACTTCTAAGCAAAGAAACTGACAGACTAACATCATCGACAAAACTTGTGCGCAATGATTTGTATTCTTCGAATCAGAGGGAATCATGGCGATCGAAGCATTTGGAAGGAATTTACAGCAATCCGCAAGCGACTCTTTTTCCATCCGAGTTAGTAATTCCTTTTTGCCACTTACTAAATTCTTCAAATATGTGGTTTTCCAAGCAAATTCTATGGTTTTACAGCCATAATGCAAAATATGTTCTACATCTATGTATCATATGTTCTTTTTGTCCCGATGACTATATAAATTGATAAAAACCTTATATTATTAGGAAAAATACAGCATTTCGTAATTGCTTGAATTGTATTATACGAGGTAATAAATATATCACTGCATGGATGCTTAATTGCAGTGGACTATCAAATACATGTTAACACCATTGGTTAACAATATCAAATGCACTGATGAGGGATGGTAGTGTGTCATCATCAGCTTGCATTTGCAAATTTCTCATCGCAAGTCATGAAAAGACATAAAAGATGTTTTTGATGGAAAAAATTTAAAACAAGCCGCGTTTTTATCGAACCCTAGAAATGAATTGATTGCGCATAATTGAGATGATATGAACACAAACTTGGATGGTCACACACAGAGCGAATGCACTCACACGTAATTCACTCAGATGTTATGACACAGATATGGAATCATCTTACCCAGACCACTTTCCCTGACCAATACAATCCTGATATTTTCAAGAGGCGTGCAAACAGATTTCTGATGGGGACAGTTTAATAAGATTAGAAGATCTGTTTCTTTTCTTTATTTAAAATAATACAATTTGCTTTTTTTCATTGAGTAGCCCCTAGCTTCGTTCATGGGTCATAGTTATGCTAGGGGTGAAAATTCTGTAAAAAAAAGCAAGCCTACAAATATGCAATCAATAAAATTGAGTAGATCAATGAATATTTGGTGTCAGCTTTTCTAACACAAAAATTAGATCTGAAAATACATTCTTCGAATCCTCACAAATTGAGAGACTGAGTTTCATCTAATAACAAGCTGAATGACAGTGGTCCTCACCTGTGTAGAATGTGTTGAACGCAGTCGACTTGTTTCTGTCTCACATCAGCGTATGTTGTTGCTGACAAATCCACTAAAGGATGGAGGACTAATGACGATAACCTGGAGCTGTCCCAAAATAGTTTCGATTGCTCAGTTCCACCAGATATCACTCGACGCACCAAAGCCACAACTGCGTCCGCGGCCAGTGATCTCAGGCCTGCATGTGAATGCTGACAGACTTCTAGCAGATGAGCAGTCATCGGCCTCCAATACACTTCCAAGCGATGCAAATTCACCAGACCAGTCTCCAACAATTTGCCGACAGGGAATAATGAGGGCTCCTTGAGAGCGTAGTAGGCAGTTTCCATGGCCTCTGAAGAGAGCTTACAAAGGCCATCGATGAGATGATGAAGGGAGACTTCATCAAGGTGTTGAGAAGATTCAAACAATTTGGCTAACATTTGTTGCAGGATTGGAATGTCGGACATGACGGCAGTCGTCAATACAGTATTGGAAGAATTACTGGCGGATTGAGTGCCAGAGGATGATGAGGAGGCTGCAAAGGAGAGCAATGAAATCAGGGATTTTGGACTACCAACCATGCTTCATGCTCATTTGAACCATCATTACCTGCTCATTTAAGAGATAAGGGGCCAGATCACGTGACGGGATACTGGGAGGGGTCGGGAATGGAACCGTACCAGATCAGCATTTTCATATTGAAAAGATAACATATTTAAAATAATTTTTCCTAACGATTGTACACCGTACGCATGCTATGTACGCACACGTAATTGCAAGATTACAAATCAACTAATGCAATGTATGGACACGTTTCTTGTGCAATACATACTGCGTGTATAAAGCATTCTATAAGGCATTGTGTAAGGTATACTATAAGGTATGTATAATGGTATGGACATCACCCATGAGATTCTGGACGAACGCAATTTCCGGAGAGTCCGAGAAATTCCATTTTTTACTCTAAACACGATGCGAGCTGCTACTGACTTAGTGAACAAATCTGATGATCAATAATACTCAGTAGATATATTCAAAGCGTTTATTTTATGGAAAACTTGACATTTAACGTAGATATCTTTCAGCTCACGGGGGCAAACGATGTTCACAGGCCTATCCTAAACCGCCATCAGAACCATGGTTTGCATCAGGTGGGTAAATAATCCAACAGCAATAGAGGAGATAGTTCTGGGAAAATGATGAATAATAACAACACACGTCGCTTTATAGGTTCGGACAAACGGAGACAGGGTGTCAATCCGACACGCTGCATTTCATTTCATTGGACTGGTTATCACGATGTCTGCAGGCTTGCTTAGTTTTCCGCTTTCTAATTAATTCACAGTCACCCTCATGGGTTCAACAGTACGCCGTATCAATTCATCTGTCACAAAAGCTGTTGATCTGTCTCAGTTAGCTGATAATCTTCATTTTGAAATCAATCGTTGATAAATTAATACAACAACAGATGGATTATAAAATTGTTCTCTCATCATATGCCCTCGGGATTTCCTTCTACCAACGTCAGCAAATCAACACTTTGAGAACACAGACAGAAGGGACATTGCATCAATTTCATCTTGTTTGTCAACGCTTTCAAAGGACATTGTCCGTCTACATACGTTAAGCAAAGGAAATTGTTTATCTTCGCGTGTCGTCGGGTCAAATGTAATGACGGTGAATTCAGCATGGAGACGAATGAGTGGAAACGATAAATAACGGAGACGAACCGCATGAGAGTGCTTGTTTATTGTTTCTAATACGTGAAGAGGCCTCTGGGAGTTGTAAATATACGCAGATCCATCCAGATAGGCCATTTGAGGTCTAGTCTGTCACAGTCTACTTTTAATTCATTTCATTTTATCCTACTTTTATGGCGAAGGAGAAGTTGGCTGCCAAATCCAAGAATGGTTCTCTATGACATAGAAAGACTAGCTCTATGACAAATCGCAGGTCAGAATGATAGTCCAAAATAACACACACATCTTTATAACATGAACTCCACGTGAAAATTACAGAAGCATAGGAAAAGCACAAAATCGTGCACACCAATGTGCACTCGGCAGAAGCCTGATTGCAGGAAAGAAGTAAACTTTCGACCTGATTTTAATGTAAAAAAGTAAGGTACAAATCGTGGTTAAGTAATACAGGCAGATACCAAGCACAGGAGTTATCGACAACATTGCTCGAAGGGAAATTTCGGCAGCGGCAAGAATTCGTGTTATTCGTATTTTGCCCAGCAAGACAGCGAATCAGTTGTATTTTGAAACAGAGGATGGATCCTTCGCAACATTTAGCTAAGAACAAGGACTGCAGTTCTTCGATCACCTCTTGACCGCACGAGAGTGAGCAACATATGACCCTTGCAATCCTTTGACAGTCTGCAATTGCGATTGTGCGCACGTGCCTGCATTGCGATTCGCTTGTCAAATGTGACGTCTTAGTGTTAACCAGCATCCTCTGATAGCTTGTTCATGTGTTATCCATTCCGGGCACGGCAGAAAAAACAAAAATGCTGCAGCTTTTGTTCCTGTATAACGAAAGTACCACACTTTTGGCGTTGAAGTGTGAATATCACGTTATATAATGCATTGAAAGTATAACAGAATGGAAACATAACGGAATGAAAAGTGCAACAGAAATGGAAAATAGAAAAAATACAGTCATTTGTTCACCCTTTGGATCCCTACTTATCTTAGGAGTGCTTCACTACCTCCACAAGTTTCTACCATCAAATTTCATGAAATACTATTGTTGTAATCCTGAATAATATTTATTATACAATATTATTATTGTTACCCTGAATAAGACTTACCTTGAGAAGAGACATTTCCCGACACATTTTTCGTTGATTCACCACTTGAATTATTCACCTCAGACGCCGCAGAAGGCCGCAGTCCTAACACCCAGACCAGATGCTGTAGAGTAGTCAATACTAAGTGCCAAGCATTCTCAAGACGTGATCCATGACAATGAGCGACGGCTAGAAGTGCTTTCATACACTGAATGTTCTTAGCTGTCAACATGACTGAATTAGCACCAACTCCGGCATTTCCTCCAGGCGTCGATTGTGTGGATGGGCCTGAGAGAATCGGCATCGGAGTTCCGACCACAACCACCTGAAAATCATGGTCAATACAATACTTGACAAAATAATAAGTTTCACTAACTCTGATCAGAACTTATTTCATTTGAGATCGCACATTTCCTGACCAGAAAGTACCTGACCATATTGCAAAGTAGGACTTATCTGACCAAATAAGTCGGACGATTAAAATTATAACAAAGTCAGAAAAATAATGCCAAGATCAGACCGTCAAATTTTTCAGTACATGCAGATAATCATGTTGAAATACCAGCACACAGGATACACTTAAAATTTCAGTTATAAGATTCTTAACAGCCAGATATGATAATACCACTTAGCACGACTGGTAGTCTGGTGCTTTCTAGTCAGAGCTTGTACGATTTCCTTTGTGAGATTAAGTAGGCTAAGTCACTTCGTCGGTGATCCTCGCGCGAAAATAGAAAAACCAACTAATGTTACAATGTGGAAGGAACATGTGAAAAAGAAATGTTCTCCTTCAATCACCAACTTAATTCTACACAGACAAATAGATGCAATGAAACCCATTCCGACTCAATGGATTAACAAATACACTAAAATAAAGACAGTCATTTATTTTTCAGCAACCGTATTACCTAAATGTGCTAGAAATGTTTATCTACAAATGACTAATTCGAAGAGATGGCTAATACATAGATAAGACATCGCTAAGATAGCTCACGCAAGCACTCCAGCAAATCTGAAGCTTCATCTTCAAAGGAAGAAGCAAATACATAATTATATACTCATTTAAATATCGCAGTAAACTATTTGAAAGGGAGATCAGGCGGATATAATTGCTGCGGTGGCCACTCTACTGGGTTAAGAGCTTAAGCTAATTTCTTTACACTACATCAGAAAACTTGTTGCTCCAGAAGCGCCGTCATCCATATAAATAATTTGCTTCAATATGCAATTATCTGAGGACTTTGTGATGATTAACACAGTTATTGTACAAATCAAGTCTAATTAGACGCAAAACACCCTATCTTCATGCGCCGCCTCGACCCCGCTTTCAGAACCTTCGGCCGCCTTTCCCGCATCTGGCGTAACAACAAGGTGTGCTCACAAACTAAAACCAAGATCTTAGATATTTGTGTGCTTCCGGTTCTAATATATGGTTGCAAGCTGGGTGCCTCTCCGTCAAATCCACGCCATTCGCTGGTACCCCCATGCGTCGAAGGACGCTTCGACCATCATCCGTGTTGCCCGTCTTGGTGCCGAACACCAGCGCGAGGCAGATCCTTACGCTTCCTCCACCTTAGGGATGTTGTCGTCCTTCTGGTCTTCCCTGACTCTCCTGGATGGCGAAAGTCCCATCTACACGACCGATTATGGACCTCATTGACGCCGCACAAGATCGACCTACGCTTCGTGACTTGGTCGCCACGGTCACCTGAGTGAGTACCCTATCTTTCTGTCCGCAATTCGTCTGAGCAGGATTCGAACACAAGTCAGCTAAGTTCCATCCGCACGACGAGACAGACGGTAGAAAAGAAGTGCTGATAAAGGCCAATGTCACATCATCATTCCTCTGTACAGCAGATACTAGAATCCAAGTGTTGCTGTCAATGTTGACAATCTGTGCCACATGTCATTTACCTAAATAATATTGTAAATCTGATAGAAGTTTGGCTAGAGTCGGAGTAAGTTTCAGTTTATGAAATAAATTTTGGCGAAGTCGAAATCTCGCTGCGATAACGAGCAAAATGCCTTAAAGTCTTGTCATCAAACTGAGAGCTTTGAAATAAATCATGAATCAGAATGCGACTTTCATTCATTCAATAGCGTGATTTACCATCCGCTTGTATTTAATCCTTCAGAAAGACAAATTAATCAATCCGCATAAAATTCTCATCATGGATGGCATGCTAATGAAAAGGCGCTCAGGAGGAAATAAAACTGAGATGATAGCGTCAGAAATATTGCTAAAAATGAAATGAAACCAAATTAGATGCATTCAATATCCACTAACCAAAAATCACTATGCAGCGATGGTAAACCCACAAACCGCTTTCAATCGAACTATCGAAGGGGAAATTGACTCATCGATCGAAGCCAGATCATTATTAACACTTCCACTCGTCCGGTGCTTTCCATTCATGAAATCATTTAAACTATCAAGGATCAACAGAACCAAAACAATCTAATCAGCAATGCAGGAAAGTATAGAGTCAAAGAATATATCGCTAGGTAAATGATATATGACGGAGGTATGACAGAATTTACCGCTGATTGAAAAGCTGTCATATTGTCTCGACCCCACTAGAAGGGAACGGAATAATACATCATGTTACGAGAAACAAATACAAAACAATGAATCTTTTCTGTTACACCCCCACAATGACATAGTTTTCTCAAAATCAAAATGTTGATCACCCACCACTTGGGAAAACTATTTTCATGTACTTGCTCTGTTACTGGGTTCGTAGAGAACAACCAAGTGACTCAATATCTACAAGGACACAGCCGCTTGACTTCTCGCCCTATTTATCCACACAGATCGCTATTTCGCAAACTGTCTCATTAAGTCAATTGTTCCTCATCTTCGCTAATTGCGAGAGAAACCGTTACAGCGCTACATTAGCGTCATGATGTAGTACAATTCATACTTTGGATTTGATCGATTCTCATCAGAGGTGGAACTCGGAGCAGCAGACTAGCAAATTATCGACTGCCGTGTTTGCCGAGACTGATTCGGTTGTTTTACTTCCTCGGGACATTCGGATTGACTTAGGAATTGGTGAAAAGTAATGTGGTGTGTGTTTCATATTTGGTGAGGGTATAACGGAGAAAGATTACAATTCAAGCATGCATGAAATGGGCGGAAAATAATGCGTGATTGTGTTGCCTATTAGTTATTTCAATTAACTTCATAAACAAACTTCGAACATGACGCTGCATTCAAGAACCATTAATCTTGAAGAATTATCTATGAAATTCATCTGTAGCTCTATCTAAACACTATTTCAACTGCAGTAGATCAGGTAGTGTCTTGTTGGCTAACCTGCATGTATACAAGTATGTTTTCACATGCATAATGTATACAGTTTCTTGCGCACGCTGTTTCTAAACTTCAGATACTGGAGAGAGCATGCTCTCACAACTCCGTTACCAAAAAAGCATTTTAACCGGTTGAGCACGGAAGAGTACACCTCGTCCTAATCATTTTCATTCAGCTGCCGAGTTGCACAGATGAAATGCAGTCTCAAAAGCGAAGGAGGAGCTGAAGCCGTCGTATTTACGATGAATCTGTACCAACTTGGTAGTCACGCTGCCTAATGATAGGACGAGGAGTCCTAGGGGCTTGAGACAATTATCAACATTACTAACCCGTCCCCGAGAGGCTGAAATAGGTAAAGTATAATTTAGCTTTGATAGAAATATTTCTGAGCAAATGATTTGATCTACTAGCTACAGTAGCTAACTACTATAAAGTTTGAAGGAAGAACGTCTTCGGATACTTTGCAGCTTTAATCGGGGCGACGTTTCGCCTTGACGGCTTAGTCATGCACGAATGACTTGCACCGATTAAAGCTACATAGTATCCGGAGACGTTCTTCCTTCAAACTTCATAATGGAACCGGGTACGCGGAGAAATCGGCCTCTGGGACCTCTACATAGCTAACTACTAACTATACTTTATGTATTTGCAACTTATCGCGTTCATTATTTACGAAATGATAAAATATTGATGGCGAGCATCTTTTCATCCACAATTATCATTCGTGAATGCACTACTTATGAAGGTTTTCGAACACCAGTTGAAAGTTGACAAAATAATTTCAACAAATCATGAGATAAAGTTATAGGTGAGGCGTTGTTTCAGAAACTCATGAACACAACTTGTTTGTAACACTGAACATGATTGAATTGTATTTTGAACACAACCAAAAATATTGACCTACTACATCCGAATAAAATTGAGTCCTCATCTGTCGATGAAAAGGAAACTATTTAGAAGTTTAGCTGTCAGATTTAGTGGATCCTTGTTTACATCTTCGTTTGCTGAACTACTTTACCCTGCTTCACATAAGTCACGGAGAAGGGTTGGCAGCCTGTATATTCACATCTCACTAGGTCCGTTACTTCTGTTTTTACTGGCAGTGAGGCTCCGACAGAGTCACGAAACGTCTGCATGTGTACACAGTTTTATCATATACTTTCATTTAGATTAACAAGTGGATAAAAACAGTGAGAGAGACTCGATGAACATGGTCATTGCTGTAGGAATATCGAATATAACACACATAAGTACGGTTATGCTGATGCCAAACGTGAAGTCATGATCGGACCCAGTTACAAGTCTGTTTTTGTTCATATCCCCTTTCAGGGAGATTTGAAAGCGCGTGAAGTTCGCTCTCGTCTGGACTCTTCTTTTAAACCAGCATATCCTGCTGCGGATCCGATTATTCTATTTCGTGCCCATACTATTCCGACTGGTTCTCTCAAGGATAAGCTGAGCCAAGTAGACCCATCTCATATAATCTACAAATTCGAATGCAGCTGTGGACTCAGCTATGTCGGTCGTACTGAGCGCCGCTTATCCATGAGAATTGCTGAACATCTCCCGAAATGGGCTATTACTGTGGGTATAAGACCAAGATCCAGAAATGCTCCTGCCAGCTCTGTTACTAGTCACATTATATTTTGCAGAACTTTTTACAAAAATCGTAGTCCGTCAACTTACTTTTCTATCATCGGTAGTAGTAACAATTTCCGTTATCGACAAATTCTAGAGTAGCTCATTATTACAGCTATGATGCCGGCTCTTTGTGTACAGAAAGAAACGTATCAACTTCAACTTGTGTGGTAGCAGATTAATATTCATGTTTATTAGCTCACTCTCGTGACCGCTCTTTGTCAGACATCGCAACTTGCCATTCCATAATCCGGTGTGTTCCACTGAAGTGAACCGGCGAAAAGCCTCAGGACATGTCATCGTAATCCTTTTGACTTTTGTACAGTATTTCTTCATTTTATTTAACTTGACAATACAAGAAGTGGATGAAGAATTTGTTTGTTTTGGAATTTGTGTACAAATCAATTTGAATATAACAAAGACTCATAAATTTCTATGGACTACATTGCTACACACTGATTAGATATCGATAGAATCACTGCATCGTACAGCTGTTAACTCACTTGAGAACGCTCCACATCATCTGAGGAGCCTACAGGTTGCGCCGGTTGATTCTGTTGATGACGGACATGTCCTTTCTGGGATCCCAGTACAGCTGCATGACCCAACACAGTAGCGCCGTAGTTGGCCGGGAGAGCTCCCTTACACAGCGCCATGATAAATGCATCTCGGGGAAGCGTCAACTTCAACCGTCCACTCAATCCGATCATTGTTTCCACTGATTTGAGGATAATCTCCGTCGCTCCTTCATCAGTGCTGGCTTCTAGCAGCAAAGTGAGGGATCCCAGAGCCTGCTGCCAACAGCACTCCATCAACCGATGTTCCAAGTCTTCGAGTGCGGGATTTGCTGACGTCGCCTTGTTCACTGTCAGTCGGCAGGGAAGTCATCGAGGTGGTCTGTGGAGAGAAATGAGCTTACAAGATCATCGTGCTGACATGAACAATGTAATAACAGCTATGGTATTTAGATGTTTTTCTTTGAAAAATTGATGTCGCCCACAATACCTCGTCCTCGTGATGTCATTGGTCGTCCCAACACCTCACATTTTGTCACCGGTTAAAATATGCAACATGTTTAGAAGTACTCCATCCCGAAATAAACACGGCCCATCATGCAATCGAAATTTATGATCTTCATAATGAAAATTTCCGTTCTTTATAATCTTCAATCACTGCTCAGTTCTGCTAATTGCTTGGGATAATCAGAGCAATCATTCCTGTCCAAGAAATATTTCACTAACTTGACAGCTTTGGATTCTATTTATTACTTATTTTAGTACAATTTGATCAACAATTTACGAGGGATCCCATTAGTCTGATGAAGAGTAGCGTTCTCTATTGAGACAGCCATCACGTACGGCCACTAATGCTCATAGTCGAAAGCCCCAGATAAATGAATCACGCCTTTCAAAATTGATGATCGCGAAACGAACTTCGTTCGTATGCGAATAACAACATTAACTTTCAAAAATGAAGTGATCTTATTGGAAAACTGTTCACAAACGTGAAAATTTCAAGTACGAAATTCTTTGAAAGCCCTAGTCGTGCATTCTATGCCTATGAGACCTGGTGCTACGTCTTAATAATGATTTTACTCTTTCTTTCTGGAAAATTGGTAGAGAGAAGGAACTAACGATAGTACTGAAATGCGTCTTAACAGTGTAGTAGATTTCATGGCTCTCGAATGCACCCGTCCAACACAAAGATTGCACTAAAACCACACAAAGTTAAGATTCGTGGCACATATAGACATACACACAGAACTGGAAACGAGTTCAATTCTAATGACGAACAAGTGCTGTTTGTCGCTGATATTAAGTGAGAAGATGGCCCCAAAATCCCTTACAAAATAATCATGCTCGTTTATTGTACGACGAATCAAAGTCAAACATTAACAAAAGTTCTCAACAGCAAATAAAATTATCGAGGTAGATGCATCGTTACATATAGAAACTAGCGATCGCTTTGAATAGCAATCCAAAAAAGCAAAATTCACTTTCAAGGGAAAAGCGAGTCGAAGATCAGTTGAGAGAATTATTGTGCAAGCGTTATTGCGCGCTGTGTGCCTTCATGCATATTCCTACTTGAGTCACACTGACTGATCATGCCATTTTGATATGTCTTCTATTCTGTCGTCTATCCTCAAAGAGACAGCGTGCGCAAGGAATATAAAATAATTATAAGCTTCCCGCTTTTCAATATATAACCATCGATTCGACATTTTACATAATTTAATGTAAGAGAAAGGAAGCTATTACTTTATTCAAAATGCAGCAACTATCCGAAGATGGATCCTGTGTCCGGCTTTTGAATGTATAACTATCGATTCGACATTTTGCGTAATTTAATGTAAGAGAAAAGAAGCAATTATTTTTTCAAATTGCAGGAAGTATCCAAAGATGGATTTTTTTCCTTTTTGCACAAAGATATCCCGGATATATATCCCCTTGTAAAAACAACAGCATATTATTCATGTTCAACCTTGTTGAAAGCAGCTTCAAAACCCGTTTGTTCCTTTTCCATCTCAGGTTTGAAGTATTTGACCCGAGTTGTTCATTCAACTTCGCTGCGGGAACAACCACGGATAATCAGATCGCCCAGCACACAAAACTGCAATTAGAGGAACTTTCAGTGAAATTTCGGGGAATAAGACCAGCGAGGAAACCAATGAAAGATGAGGGTTTCTCAAGTGTGATTACCATCGAAACCATTAAAACAGGAATATATCGAAACTATCCACAACTAAAATATTTCGGAAGACTTCAAAGAGAATGACCTCATTCGATTAAGGAAACGCTTCCGATTCCAGAGGACTCCGTTTCAAGTGCAAGGGAAAGTATTCGAAGGTAGGGAAAATCTCTCAATATTCCACGAACATGAGGTTTAAAAGTAGACCAAAAACTTTCGATCGAGTAGGCCAATTTCACATCTTTGAGAAACAGATCAGCTGTGTTAGGCATCACTCTTACTCCTCGTTTATCGTCTCTTCTTCACATGTTTGAAGGTTGAACCCAACGAGCAGGAATCTGCTTTTTATAATTGCGTAAATATAGAATGCTTTCTTAACTCATTCAACCCGGCACACATCCTTGCTATAAGGGATGAGTCCTATTAGGAGAAAAAAATTGACAACGATAAGAAATAAAATCCAACTAGAATGATCTACTCAAATATCAACATGCAATTATTTCATTGAGACAATTTGTAAGAACTAAGGAAAGACGAAGCGTAATTGTCATTGTATAAGACGCTATCTTTCCAAATTGGACACCATTAAGGTTGCATAAGAAAATGAACTAAAAATAGTCGAGACAAACTTATGCAATCACTCATTTCAAATCTAAGGTTGTGGGAAGATGACGAGCCTGCACAATATTCACAAAAATAGAGATATGAGGTAAATAAGTAAGTAGAAAAGAGGATTAAAACATAATTTTGCATGATTTAAGCACGTCAACCTTAAAAGATAAAGCATATTTGAGAGATGAATTTGAAGTAGGGACTTCCGCATTCATGCAAATTGCCAGAACAACACATGAGTTATGTTCTGGAGAAGATTGACGGTCATTGAGATTGTTAGATCAAGACTGGAGTCGGAAATATATCCAACAGTAAGCATGGATGTGGTGCAGACGGAAAGAGTAACTCTTGGCAAGTACGCAACTTTGGGCCGGCAAATTGCTCGACGATTAGAATTGCTCAATTATCAAACAAAACATACCGTTATTATATCAGCTATTTATTGGTGGTACTTGTAAAACTTGCTGTCCATGCAGTGGGGGGGTCGATTTAGCCACTTGTCATATTTTGTTGTAGCTCTGAACCGTCCGACTTTGACAATCGTGACTTTCAGTTTTAGCGAGTTTTTATCTTTTCTCTAAGATGCCGTTGGACTGCTCCTTTGTGAGGCCAAATTTGTGACCTACGTGCATTTGGAAGAGCAATTATTCAATTTTGTCGAAGTTGTGAATTTTTCAAATTCTTTTAAAAAATGAAGTACAATGACATCCAATGAAACGCATTGATATTCGAAATCAGTAGAGGGGATATGGGGAAAACACTTCAAAATTTAGTGGCTTCGAGTTTAACAAAGAAATTGGCTGAAAATATGTGCAGACGTTTAGCGACGCTGTCGCTGCTTCAGTGCTCTAAACATGTTAAAGGCCTTTGGGAAGCGTCGCGAAACGTCTGCTACTACCTGTGCATATTTTTTACCAATTTCTTTTAAACTTGAAGCCACTAAATTTTGGAGTATTTTTTCAATGTCGTCTCTGACAATGAATCTCCCATGTAAGGCAATCAACTAATCTCAGTAGAGCAAAATTCTGATTCCATCAATCACATACTGGTAATATAATAAACCATGGACATAGAATACTATCTTGAAATTTAAATATTATCATTAACACAACTGACCATTGAAGAAGTTATTATAACGACGCATTTCTACACCATTCTTGAAATCCTTGATCATTTGAAAACTTCGAGCATCTTTTATTTGTCTTTCTGCTTTGTAATTTCATGTATAACAATGAAAAGCATTTCCCAGAGAGTTCAATTCGGATTTATCTGATGAGTGTCATATTTTCAATGACTTAAGACAAATTCCATATCAGGAACTAGGGAAGAAGCTTATCTCTGAATACTCGCTCTGTAAGTGTTTCAGAGATGAAGCAATCGAGTCTGGGTTGTGATCGAAGTAGAGTCAATATGCTTGCAAGCCAATTTACAAACTGTCATGTCTGTGATAGCTTCAACACAACGCATTGGGTAGCTCAGAACTTCATACGTTTTGCTTACATGGTGAAATTTGACGGCTTTATTTCTGGAAATGAGGTCCTCTCATCTGGGCTACATTTACGACTTTCACAGAAAAATGACAGTTGAAATATTGGCTTTCTAACCTGCTTACTCAATAGCAATGACGTTGAAATAATTTACCACTCATCTTCTCATTCCCAAAAAAAATGATGTTGAGGTGATTCCTATGGCTAAATATTCGGACTCCTAGATATATCAAGGTTAACATGGTTCTGATCTGAACGGGTTGTGTAGAAACCATCTGAATCTTTCGAAGATTAAAATATCAAATATTTTTGCCCCAGCCAAGTTGAGTGAATTTCTAAACAACAGCGAACAAAGCTCATCAATTATCATTCACGGAATGGAATATCATGCCAATTAAACAGAGTTTAAGAATTGCATACTTCGAATCGATGATGTTAGTTACAAGGCGCTTCCCGTAGAATTCTAACTGTAGAATTATCAACGGAGTGCGCTGTCATCAAAAAATTCGCTGATCACATGATGCATACAGGAAATTTAGAATGAAGGCGGTAAAATAGGAAAACTCATCGAGATACAGAGAAAAGGACGTCATTTGTGACAGGAAATTATATGTCAAACTTAGTTCGTCTAGACATGTCAAATTCCACTCTAACTGAGAGAGAAAACCAATTCAATTGATACCGACCGACGACACATACGTGATCGCTTTTTTTTGTTTCGAAAGCATATTCTCCTTTAGAAAATTGCTCTTGTTTGCACTCAGGAAACTCAGCCTCGTCATTCCTGTCTTGTTGACTCATCAGACTATCACTTCGTCTAGACGAAGCAGGAAATGTCCATCGTAGTTAAGTGGAGAGATTTGTGAAGAACTAAAGACGAACTCGGTTCTACTGACCAAGACGCTTATTCTTTCCGAGTTCATGCTACCGAACCACTCGCCCTCGGAAGCAGATTATTACCCGAACAGTGTTAAAATATTCAATTCAAGAAGTCAAAATATTGGAAGGAGCATAATCCAGTACAATAATAAATCATCATGTAATGATTGGGTACATGTAAGACAGGGATAGGACTCCGACTCCGGCTTTTGATAGGACTCCGACTCCGGGTGTCAAGTATATAAAGCCTTTTTTGTAAAATTAACTGGTAACCTACATCAAATATATATATATATATATATATATATATATATATATATATATATATATATATATATATATATAGGCTTACCTGAACCTATCTTTAGTGATCATTGTTGTATCAATTATGCTGTGATCAATATTGCTGTATCATTTTCGATGAAAGTTGATCAAATGTCGCTTTAAGTTGGATTCACACGACTCGGCTCCTCCCATCTTGTTGATGTGTGCTTCACATGTTCTTTCTCCAGTCTCTACCAGGCACGAAAATCCCCATCTTTCTCCAAAAAATATGATTTTAATATCCGCTTTAGAGGAGCCATCACACACGATTAACGTGAGGGTAAGAGGTAATGTTCTCAAATAAACTAGTATTTCATTTTTGTCTCTGACGTGACCTCCGACTCCGCATCCCTGATGTAAGACCTGGGAATAGACAGGTATGTAACTGGATAATTCAGACACCATGTACCGTATTTCGAATAAACCCCGCAATGCCGGATATGGATAAACATGCTCTTCAGCAGATTCCACCCTCGAATGATACCCACAAGTGGTTCATGTAGTTAGTGGTTATAAATCGCATTTCCCTTTATGTAGATTAAATCATAGAGGCTTCTCATACTGCTTGTTTGTAAAATATAATAATAATCTTTATTCAATGGTCTACTGAGAGTCGGTAGACGCAGCACATACGAAAAATTACAGAAGGTAAATACATAAAAAAACATCAGTCAACAACTATGTTTAAAAAGTGGTCATGAAGCTATTTGCAAAATCAAATGAATGACTTCTGAAATCTTGAAGTCTTGGCACGCGGTGGGCGGAATTCAGTTGCTTCTCAGCAGACGGTTCTTGCTTGTGAAAAATTCACGAAGAGGGTGAGAGTCGCTGGACGTCACTTTCCCTACAAGAGTGGAGCAAGTCTTCTGAACAACGCTTTTGAGTGATGGATCTATCTTCACTCCGATGATCTTTGAAGCTCTTCTTTCCACGTTCTCCAATTTGCTCCAAAGACATTGTGGTGCATTTAGGAAGACCGGAGAACAGTAAAGAAAAATCGAACGTACGTATGCAAAGTATGCCTTACGGAGAGTCTCTGTTGAGCACCCAGATCTTCGGAGGTTATAGAGGATATATAGCCTTTGAGAGGCAGCTGATGCAACTCTCTTGATGTGAACGTTCCATCTTCGTCACTGATGTGTACACCCAGGATCTTGACACAGTTTGTAGTTTTGATCGTGGATACGTCGTTGTTTCGCTAAGGTTCAGGATCACCAAAGCCCCTCTTCGTAACTATATTCATCACAGAACACTTTGTGAAGTTAATGGGAAGCCCAACCGCAGCAGACCATGAATTCAAGTGATCCCACTCGAGTTGGAGGGTGTCGTCATCGGCATATCGTAGTGATTGCACGATTGTCAAGTCGTCGGCATATTTAATTATGGTCGAGTTTGGTTGCTGCGTAGAAAAACTGTCGATCACCATGCAGAATAAAATCGGGCCGATGACACTTCCTTGGGGTACCCCGATAGGCGAACCGAACCACTTGCTCAAGGTGGATCCAATGCGCACAGTCTGTCGCCTATCCGACAGAAAGCTGGTTATCCACTTGATGACGCTAAGAGGAAGATTGAGTTTCAAACACGATCGTAGAATGGCTTCATGAGGAAGTTTATCAAATGCACGGGCAAAGTAGACTGCAAGAACTCGTACGCAACCAGATGAGACGTCTAGAAATTGCAGGATTCTGTAGTACAGTAGAGTTATTGCGACAGTGGTGCCTCTTCCTGACAGATAGGCCAACTGTGATGACTGCAGTCTAGCTTCGCTGAATGGAAGGATGTAGTGTTTCAATACGAGCTTTTCCAGACATTTGGAGAGGATGGAGAGGAGAGAGATGGGCCTGTACTGGCTTATCTCTGATGCTCGCGGACACTTCGGGATGGGGGAGATAATGGGGTACATGACTGCTCCGTAGACTATCATTGAATACGAAGGTCACGGCCGGTGCAAGGAGTTCTGCGAATTCCCTGAATATCCAGTAAGGAATTCCATCAGGTCCCGGACTCTTCTTCTTTGTGTTTTTGAGGATATTCGATACCTCTGACACTGAGACAGACATTTCGATCTCGGGAAGAGAGTCGGTGATGCTATCATCTAGGATGAAGTAGTCTCGTGGAGAAGCGAACGTCGAGGCAAAGTAATCCACCATTTCGTTGGGGTCGAAGGGAATCCTGACTTTTGTTGGCTGATTTGAACGACCTATTGCTCTGATTGCTTTCCAGATCTCTTTCGTTGTCCCGTCGTTTCACTGCAGCGTTGAAGTAGATGCGCCCTCAAATAGCGCTCGTGTCCGAATATCACATTATTAGCCATCTATCTATGTGTAACTTCACCTTGTCTTCTACATCGTCTACTTAAAAAGTTCGACTAAAGTTCTACTAAATCGTTTACTTGTAAGTTACTGCTTTACAAGATCATTTAATAATTACGTGTTGAACATAGTTTGAAACGTTTGTTTTTACGTGTTGAACTCTCCAGCGAGTTTCAATTGTTGGTCAGCGAACTACCTTATATCTTCGTCAGGAAGTTGAAAAGAAGTAAAGTTTCAATTGTAATCAAAAGGAACATTTCAAATATGTAGGTGCTGCACTTACATGCCATGAAGAAATGAGGCTAAGTATCACCGCGGGTCTATTACAAGAATGCAATGAATGAACATATTAATAACAGTCATTCGATGATCATCACAACATGTCCCCAAATAGCAATCTCTTCGCTGCTCGTGCATAGATTGCTTCTTCATAGCATTCTGACCCAATACATGTCAATGGCAAGTAACCTTCGGGAAGCGGCATTGACGATCACTAGCTCGTGGAATGCCGTAAATACGACAATGTATTCATTGTAAAGAGCGGTTGATAACTCAGAAACTCCGCCGGAGGATCTGTCATGCTGAATGACTCAGTCGTGTGAATTCCGCCTAGACGAAGAAAAGAGCGGATGTCCAACACTTATGACCGACGATGTAGTTTCGTGAGGGATCAGAAGGAAACAACTCTAACGGAAGGCGATCTATCAACTCAATTCTACTGAGTCAAGATGTTTATCGAGAGAACGGAAGTGGATTAGAGGGAGATGTTGGAAAGTTTTGCCGCTTCGATGGAAATACTCGAGATGGAATTCGATAGATAAGGTCAGACAAACACATTCGGGAGCTGAAGGTCTCATATGATTAAAGTTCTGTCGGTTTAACGTTTCACAGATGCCATCATTTCAACATGATGCGTCCAGCGCATTTCTTCGTCAGAGGACAACACTAGATCGACAACAAATCAAGACTAGACAAAATAATAAGCTCATAGAAGCAACATAATTCATAGACACACGCACACATAAAAATATATCGTCACACAGTTTGCTGTTGAATATCGCAATGATCAATTTTGACTCTTGACAGAGGCGAAAGAATGCTACCGGTTGGAATTTGACAGCACATGAATTATCATAAGTTTTGAATGAACGATTAGTGAATACCATCGATCTTGCTTGCTTTGTCCAAAATGTTGGACAATAGAAACGATGTAAAATCATGATTGTTTCGGCATTCAAATAATTTCCTGCATCTCAATACAGATCGAGAGATAAAACTCACATTCTCAGCATATTTCGTGAAATTCTTTGAGAACATGGATGAATTCAAAGTAAAATCATTGGCGTTGCTAATTGACAAGATATTTTACCTCCTGAAAATATCAGATTTCTGATCTCCAAGTTTGGGAATCAGTAAATAAAATCATTAAATGTTGAGTTGCTTCCTCAATCACAGCTGGATAGCTGAAATTTTATTGTGTTAGGCCTATTGATAATTCTTGACATTGGATGAACAGTGGGTTATCAAAAGTTCCTATTTTTGGATTGAGGATGCAACGTAACATTTTGTAATTAAATTTACATTGTGCTTTCAAAAGCAGCAACTGCAACACTATCTTAGGTGTGTTAATGTTTACATATTCAATGAGTACCTGAGGAAGTTTAACAAAATATGCTATTCGCGTATCTCTGGCGATCCGTATCAAAATGATTGTAACTGAAGCAATTTGAGCATTCACATCACAAGTTGGCATTCTCTATGATGCTCATTAGACTCTCATTCAAATTCACAGACTTCATCACCAGCGTGATCATTGCAAGTTTTCTCAGACGTCTGATGAATTTTGAAAGAAAAGCATGAACTTCATTTTCCTAACAATTATTATCCACTCCATCATTTCAACATTCTAACATTTCATCGAATTTGATCAACAGAAATTTGATCGACGCAATTTTAGAAATCAACACCAGTTAGAAAACATGGACTTAAAACCACACATACACTGACCGAGTATTGGAAATATTCTGGGGAAGAATTGAATGATGGGGACATAGTCTTCCTTCATAAGATGTAGGGGGATCACTGTAAACAACAAAATCAAAATCTCGTATTTAAATTCATCGTATAGTTCGATACATAATGAGTGATAAAAAGAGCATATTGAGAAGCTGCAACATTTGAAGGGTGATAGAAATCTTTCGGAGACGCATCTGTTGCATGTAATGTATATTAGAAATGGCCGCTGCACAGGATAATTTCGTAACTGCTTTATCTGCATTTTTGAAACATGATACATAATTAAACGGAGGATTTGTCAAAACAATTTGAGTCGTGTTGTAACTCAATAATTAATTGAATTCAATTCTTTTCGACGAACACTCACTACTGCATTAGCTTCGCTATATCTACCTTTCTACTGCTATTCTATGTACTTTGCTGATTATATACATGTACATGTCCGCGGAGATGCGCATGATACGTTTGGATGTTGGACTCGCACATGTTTTCCTTACAAATAAGCCAAAAAATGGCAACTATGATCGCTAATATTTGATAAAACGAATTTTTACAAAGCTTAAATTTGCAGATCAGATAGTAAGAGCTTTGGTATTTTTCAGGACAAGTCAAATACACACGTGCCTTAAGTGGTAGATGCATACGAGCAGTGGGCCTATAGGCTATCCATTGAGTGAGATGTTAATGAACCTAAATGATCTTTGATAGGCTATACATGTGGCTTATCTAGAAACTGCATGTAATTTGAAATTTTGATATCTTGATTTTGATATTTTAGAACCAAAGTTTTCTATTATCAAAAATTAAAAATAGAAGTCGAAAACTTAAAAAACGCGCAAAATGGATAAAAATGGAAAAAAACACGCTTACACGCGCAAATTGTCAAAAAAACGCGCGCGCGTGTAAACACGCGCGAATCGAAACACTGGTGTGGAGTAAGAAAAGAAGAGAGGTCTATGGTGAGTTCCGACAGGAAATGGGGCTAGAGAACATCTTGGATTCCATCAGAAGACGGAGGTTACGTTGGTTTGATCACGCGCGCAGAAAAAGTGAGACAGAGTGGGTCAGGAAAGTCACGGAGATCGAAGTTGCTGGCAAGCGTGCTGCAGGGCGTCAAAGAAAGACGTTGTGTATTATGTGATAGATGAGGATCTGACAAGTGCTGGTGCTCAAGAAGCTGATGCATGCGATCGTCAGAAGTGTAAAAGAATCATCAAGCAGAAACCGTCCAACCCAACATCTTCTGGACACCCAATGGGTGTGAGTAGATGTTGCACGTTTTTACAATATAATGATTCACTAACTGAAGACCTGGATTAGTAACTTGTTCAGCAAGGTGTACATTTCTAAATTGATTACAGTCTATGTCGCATTTGATTTCATGATTCCACTATAGACCAACACTACATCTCTGGATTCTCTAATGACTTTATAAGATGGATTCACATATCAGAATCACCCGATCAGCGGACCTGAAACCATTCTAGGATTGTAAACTGATATTGGAACGACTTTAATTGTACCACTAGATTGCAATGCAATAATGTTAGTCAAATAGTTACGGATAATTTCTAGGCCGATTTCTTTATTAATGCTTCGTATCATTCTAGAGTAAAACATGAGACAGCTGTTTGACACCGGAAAAGTTCTCACTGTCCCTGTTGGGGTTGTATACCAACAATAACATGCTCCGACCCAACGATGTACATAGAGAATGATTCAAAGTCCTCATGCCCTGGAGATCATGCACAAAGGATTGATTCGTGAAGCTGAAATGAATGCATAGAAGCTTACCAGTGCCTTCGACGATCACCTGTACAGATCTGACAAGATCGATTAAGGTAAGGAATGCCACTGACAATGCATAGCCATCTGCAGGTATAGGAGCATCCGGACCAGTTTTGTCCAACATATCAACGAATTGCAGCTTGGGATTCATCATCAAAGGTGTCCAATGACCGCGACAGATGAAGCCGGAGCCGCCCATTCGTGGTCCTGTACCGCCTCCGGGTCCGCCACCACCGCCCAGACTGTCGCTGCGGCCCAGAGTACCTCCTCCTCCGCCGCCACCGGCGTTCTCAGGAGGATGAGAGAGTAAGGCAGACCGGATGAAGTTACTAACTGCATTGACGAAGTCCGTGAACACTTTCGTTGTTTGAGAAGTAAGATCGAAGTGGTGACAGATGTATTCAATGAGATGAGGCTGAGATGCAAGACGACCGAGAACTTCCAGAGATAACACCTGAAAATTGAGACATTTCAATGAGGTATTGTTGTTGTTGTTAACATGAGAGCAAAAATTAGACACTCTAATGGTGGTGTTTTTACAACAAACTCAGCCCGAAGGTTTTGGCTAACTGTTACCCGAATTAGACTTTTTTATGTCCGTACTGTCTTGCTCCACTTGCAAGTTATAGCAGATGCCGGACTGCAAGTGCTCGAAAGAAACAAGTCCTGCGCGCTGACGTGTTGGGATTGAGCATCGCTTATAAAACTCTAATTGCCGAAACAGCGGATTCTCGGAGCAACTGAATCCATGTGTGATGAACTTGGCGACGCCGGATCACGGACTTTGTGAGACATCCAATTTGTTAGGCCTAGTTAGATGTGTGACAAGATTACAAGCGAACGGTAACAAACCCATTTAAAGTATTTCAGATTGGATAATTTATAGGCTACTATATGGAAATGCATGATGGACATTTTCATTTGGAAGGCCTATTACAATAGCAGTGAAATGGATGTTGTGCAATGGAGAGAATTCCACTCTTCCTTTTGTTTCCACATCTGCATCTGTAATTGGTCTTTATATTTATTGAGTTAACAAGTTGTGCAATCATAATATCTTCATCACTATTCTCAGTGTTACATCATTCTGCGTTGAATACCTCTCCCCTGATGCCGCTAGCATCATTATTGTGCATGCATTGACTGACAAGAATGAACGAAGGTACAGCACTAAAGCATCACATAATCGTAGATATCCACCGACATCCATTCCCCAATACTATATGTGATTCAAGAAGAAATTCAAAATTCGTCGAAAAATGACCAATATGAGGACTAGTTGCATAATTCTGATATACATGAATGATCGTTCACGTCGGTTTAAGATCAACGCAAATTGCTAGACGTAGACAGAGCAAAATCGGGATTCTATAGATTCCATTTCAAAAGGAGGAGATGCAAAAATATCAGATTATCATTAATAGTAGGCATAAATATATTATCCATTATGGCAATACCACGAGTCTCGATTCACTATTTATTTCTTTAAATCTTATGAGCTCTTGCCTTCGGACCGCATTTGGTCTGGCTACAGAACGAAACGACAGTCATAAATCTTATTAAACGCAAATTACAAGCAAAGGCATCGTGACGTTTGGATACTGCTTACTAATATTGTAATTTTGCATCTATTTATTTGAATTTTGGAATGTATACATTGTATTACTATGTGTACATTACCACGAATGCATTTCATTTGTTTGTACTTCAAAATTGGTTGCAGACATCGGTTACAGCTGGAAACTCATGATCAATAAAAACTTTAAAACGCTCACTTCAAATTAAGATTGACAAAGTTAAATGTCAATACAAAATGACTTCTGGCGGCCATGCACCATACCGCCCTTCAATATCCATGGGAGTTAAATAAGAGAAAGCAAGTCAACGACATCATAGTTGAAGATAGGTCAATGGGTGGTTGTGCTTGCATGCAAGCTGAGCGAATTGTTAATATATGTCGATGCCCCGCAGCAGGACCTAGATATGTTCGCCCGTTACTCCGTGGGGTTGCCCACATGACCCGCGGGTTACATTATTACTTCGCAATTCAAGTCCGGGCTCTATTCGAGGTCCGGTTGGATAAATAAATTCCCTACTCTGTGATTTAGTTGTTTCCAGGGTGGCCGCACGGCTCTGAAAATAATATTCGGGTATAATTTTGGTGCTCCAGATTCCCAAGTTAGTAAAGAATAGACATTGTAGGTTACATAATTTCGAAGAACCATCATGTAGTTCTTTCTTCACGTTATTACTTTTATTCTGTCGTAGATACATATAAATCTTGTCCAAATAAATGGCATTTTGCAAAAGTATTGAGTCAAGAAACAGGCAAATAGATAATTATTTCAAATACTTCTATATTTAAAACAAAAAATACTGACAGCTAATTGCACATTCGCCTTGTGGAGGTCGAGTGGACCGTCAAGTACAAGTACTGAGTTTCTAAATCACATATTTTTCTCAATCTCTCTTCTTTTTTCACAGAGTTTTTACCCTTGGCACAGCTATGACCCATGAACGAAACTATGGGTTACTCAATGAAAAACTAACAAATTGTACTATTTTAAATAAAAGAAAAACAGATCTTCTAATCTGATTAAGCTGTCACCATTAGAAACCTGTCCGCACGCCTCTTGAAAGCATCAAGATTGTATTGGTCAGGGAAAGTGGTCTGGGGAAGCTGATTCTGAAGCTGTGTCGTGCGAACAAAAAAGCTTTTCGAACGACACACAGTGCGCGTTCTAAGCTCATATGATAGCATGTGAGTGGATTGGCTCTGCGTGTGCTTCTGGAGCAGATCTTAGGTTTCGGTACGCACTCATTTACTGCATAGCTGCTTATACCGAAATAGTATCTGTGGAAGAGACTGAGTGAAGCAACATCCCGTCTGACGGAGAGCGGCTGCAACTTGTTAGCAAGTTTTTCACCCATAAGATTCTTGACGCGCTTCTCAACCCGTTCAAGGAGGTTAAGATGTGTTTGTGGAGCGCCGGCCCACAGATGACAACGATACTCCATCAGAGGACGAATAGTGGACCTGTAAAGATAGCAGACAGTCTGTGGTGGAAGAAACCTGCTAGAACGATAGAGAACACCAATGCGTTGAACTGCCTGCTTGCTGATGGACTGGATGTACGGTTTCCATGACAAGTCTTTCGTAACCGCCAATCCAAGGAAGGAGATGGAATCTTGTTCTATGATCCTATTATCTGACATCTTAATGCCATGATGGTCATCATCTCCTTTGAGTTGTGAGTGCAGAATACTCTAAGTTTTTGAAGGATTGAAGGAAACAAGCCAATTGACGCCCCATTCTGAGACCCTGCGTAAGTCTTTATTAAGAACGTCGCATAACTGCTGACGTTGCTGAGTGTTCTTAGCAAGTCACCCATTGGAATTGAAAAGTGTCGTGTCATCTGCATATAGAACCAATTTACTCACTAGGTAGTCTGGGAGGTCGTTGATGTACAGCAGAAAAAGAGTGAGTACCAAAATTGACCCTTAAGAAACTACTGCATTGACAACCTCGGTGAAAGACTTTTGGCCATCTAAGAGGACAGTAGGGTTTTGAAAACCGATTATCAAATAACCGGAAACCGGTTATTTTTTACTATTCGAAAACCGGATTTAGAATATTTTAAATCCGGTTTTCAGGGTTCCATCCATTTGATTGAAATAATGTAGATAGTCGAAAAATTGATCATCAAATCAAGTCACTGACTGCGAAATACATGCAACTAAATTTCCCGCATGCGCGAAAGTAGACAGCAACGTGTTATGTTATGTTAGCGAGCACCTAACTCCTTCACTTCTGATGCTTGCAAATATCATGTTAATTACCAAACATCGCTTGTTCGACAACACGATTGACCAATTCGATTACTCACAGAGTGTTGTATGTGCGCTTTGATTTCCAGGAAATCAACCTCTCGTGGGTTGTCTTTGTCTTGACATTCGTGATGCA